>VWZD01008413.1:392371-449936 GCA_013396695.1 Sakesphorus luctuosus | reverse complement strand
TGGATAAAGAAGAGGCCTGAAGAGGAAAGGTAAGAAAAACATGAAATGCATTTCTTCTGTATTTAGTTCAGCATGCCATGTACATTTTCTTGAAGTGTCTACTTTTTCATGGATGGTATCAACCAGAATTAGATGAATTCAATTTATTATTTATGAATCTTGGCAAGGTATTGATTGTTTTTTTGGAAGTATTAGTTTGCTGAATATTCGCTATGTTTTTCCCTGGGACTTCTGAGTGCTGAGTATTTAATGAGATGTCAGGCCTCTGCTTTACAAGAAAAATTCCCCATTTCACATATTTAGGTTGCAAGACTATGATCTGACTTTTTCTTTTTACAACTATGAAGACTATAAATCTTGGCTAGTTTTTTTAAGGAGCTGAAGTCAGAAGCAGTTTAGGTTTACTCTAATGCAAACTAGGGCTTGCATTACAGCAGAAACAGCAGCTTGAGGCCATGCCCTCATTATATGGTCCATGAAGAGCTTGTAGGAAGAGATAATTCTTACTCCAAAATGTCTGAAGTCTTCAACTGCAGAGATCTATAGCTGGTACAATTACAGTGGTAGTGGATGGCTGTGAAATGATTGAAGATAGAAGTCTTGCCAAGAAAAATATCTATTTTTAATACTAAATTTTTAACTAACTATTGTTTTTCTTTCACTTGAAGTGCTGATGAAAACTATGGAAGGGCTGTGCTTAATCAATACAAATCCCAAGATAGCCTACACAGGTATGGTAGACTATCTTAACCCCTTTCTAATGATATTACCAAAGAAATATGACTATCTTTTTATTATATCCTGCTTACAGCAAGAGCATCTTTGTTCAAAGTTAGTCTATACATATTTCCACTGTAAATTCAACTCCAGTGTCAATTATTGTGAAGCTGATCACTGCAATGAATGCAGGGTTGGATCTGTTGACACCTGGATGGTCTGAAATCCTGCATGATTCCTTAATTTGAGATCTAGATATTGTTTTATTGATGGTGAGCTGTTTAATAAAAGCAGTGACCAAAGTGGCATTTCTAACTGGTTTTTTTTACAGCAGTAGCACAAATGAAAAGGAAGATCAGAGAGCTGTGCTTGGACGATACAGATCTGATTCCACCTTGGACAGGTAGGGCTTTTTCCTGGAGATCGTATATTTTGTGATTCTCATACCTGTGAAACGTCTTAAAAATGAAAACAGTTTTATGTGTTTTTTTAAAGTTTTGTTATTTATTAAGCATCTCAGTAAAAGACTTTGAATGATTTTGCAAGATTTTTCAATGAGACAAGTGGAAATGTGATTTGAGAAAAGGTTCTTTTGACATTTTCTTCTTTTTCTGTACCAGTTTCTGTGTATTCTTGTCCTCATAAATGTAAGTATCTTTTCACAGATGATACTGCTTTTCAAACTATAAATCAAAGTCCTATCTCCAATAGTTAAGCACAACATGTCTAAACCCCTTGTTCTGTTCAAATCCTCTCTGCCACTTCATACCATGATCAGGACAAATATCAGAATCCTATGCTTGTCATACAGGTGCTTGATTTGGATGTTATGTTCAACCCTGATCTCTGTTAAGACATGACCATGCCTGTGTTTGCAGATTCTTTCTGCATTGCATTTTCAAAATCCAGGCCCATTAACATCTGGCATCCAAAACATGCCGAGGCTGCAAATACCTGCACTTACACACACACTGTGGAAAAAGTGCACTTGTTTGGTTGTTTCTCAGCACTGTGTTATTTCATTTCATGATACTTACTTCTCTCATGAGAAATAGGGCAAAATTGTTACATACAATTTACCTCCTCCACAGAAGGCTGGAAAAGATTAGGCTACAGACCTGTGTGGTGTGATCACCCTGTCTATTCTTCTACAGCCCAGTGAATCCTGCTGTATTTGTTCATTCATCATGAGGAAGCCATTCTGCAACTTCAATTTACCTATTGCTCTTCTCTGTATCTTTTATATTTCCATTAGTCTTTTTGATCTGGGGATCTAAATCCCAATGCACATATTTAAGATGTGTGCACATCTTGTATGTACAGAGAGGAGTATAACAATGACTTCTGGTGCATTTGCTATTCCCTTCCTTGTACGTCATAACATTGAATTTGCTCTTTTGAGTGCTGTGGAAAATAGAGTTGTAATTTTCATAACATTAACTGTATAATTCCAAGATTTCTTTCCTTAGTAATAATAGCTGGTTCAGAGATCAATTGTTTTTCTTGGCAGGCATTACTTTGCATCTAAGAAAAGTGATTGTCATCTGCCATTTTAGAAATCTGACATGTTAGCAGATGACTTAGGAAAACTTTGCCAGTCAGCATTTGTTTTGACTGTCATGAATCAATGGCGTTTGAATGCAACATCATCTCACTCTTCTTTTCCATATAATTCATGAACATATGGAAAAACACAGGTCTTGTACTGATCTCTGCTTCCACTCTGTAAACTTGCAATTTCTTTCAAACTTTTGTTTCATACTTTTGAAGCAGTTATTTATGCAAGGAAGGACCTTCTCTGTTACCAATATGAGACCAGTTTATTTAAGGGCACTTAAAGCAAATTTCTACGAAGCTTTTGAGAAATTCAAGTAGAATATATCAGCTATATCACACATCCACATGCTCATTGACTTCAAAATAATTTTTTAAGGCATCAAACTCTGATTATTAATTTAGAAGTCGTATGACAATTCCACTTTCTACAGTGTCACTGAAGAGCACTGTCCTTTCATACTCTGTATCTTTTCGCATTATGCTGAGATATTAAAATGTCTGAATTACTCGCGATTATAAGCTGATTTACAAAGTGTTTTCGTAGACACAAATATCTAACATAAAGGGTTCTTTATATTTAATTGATGACAGAGAATACAAAGAAATGATTATAGGTGTGACTATACACTTCTGATAACTAGTGCAAAATATGTCCCTAAACAGAGTTAATAATGATGCTTCTGCCTTGAAATTATCACCATGAGGAAGCTGCGGTCAAGTTGTTTGTTTTTCCTCAGTCATCAAAGGTCTTCTCAAAACTCTGGAATATAGCCATACCAGGAAGAATTTGTGTGTACCTATTGCCAGAAGGCAGTTCTGTAAGGGGTTACCACGTGTTCTGCAACTCCTCCAATTTGCAACCTAAGGCATAACAGGGTGTGGTGATATATTTTCTCTTAGCACCTTTTTTATAGGTGAATTTGGTACTTTTCCCTCCTCTGTGAAGGATATTGTTCACTCAGTACAATTCCCTTACCTTCTTATAAATAATTTCTGTCAAGCATAGCAATAGTATGGAAGTCTCCAAGCTTGGAACTGACCCGTTTGCAAAACAGATATATATATATATACACACACATATATACATATATATATACACATATATACACATATACACATATACACACACACATATATATATATATATTTCATTCTTCAAATGTAAAAGGCAGATCTGAAAACAGGGGATGTGTCCAGAATGTAGAAAGAAGTCAAAAGGACTGCTCCTAGTAGGTGCTTCTAGAGAAAAATTTGCATTGATGTTGGAGATATGTTGGATTGGAGAACTGTTCACAGAATTATGTTGTCTTTATGGAAAATCATTTTTGCCTAGCTAAAGTTCTGTAAAATGACAGATGACTGCATGCAATTGCACCGTTGTCTGCAAGCACAAGAAAACACTGAACCCTCTTAAGATGGTTCTAGAAATCCATAGATTGATGGCAGTAGATGCAAGTGTACTTGTACTGGCATGTAGATCCACACTACTTCTAACTCAGACAATTGCATTGTGCGGATGATCACAGACAGCTTTTCTGGATGAGTGGAAACATTTTATTTATCTTTTTATTTCTGTTATTATTAGCAACTAACTAAATATTTGACAAAAGATGGGAGAAAACTTAAGCCAGATAGTGATGAAAGTTACATTGCTATTTTTCCAAGTAGTGAATGCTACTGAGTCCAAAATAACTTCTAGAAACACTAAATTCTAACTGCATTTAAAAGAATGAGGTCTCAATAGGTGGGACTGAAGAAAATGAGACAATTTCATTGTAAGCTTTATTAATAATATAATCCTTTGGAATGGTAGAAATTATTAGGAAAGGACCAGAGAGCAAACCAGAAACCACTTTGGTATGTGGTATGAACCTGCTTTGAAGACCTTGAACACTGCATGCATCTTTTCACTTATGTGAATAAACACTAGAACCACCAAAAAAAAAATAAAGAAGGTGGTGAGAAACATAGAATAGCTTTCATATGCAGAATGTCCTCAGCTTGGAAAAGAGTAACATAGAGAAAGTGAGTAAGGAAGAAATATTTTCTCTTGCACTGTAAGGATCAGGAGATACTCTATAAATGTTTGGATAACGTTTTAATTAAAAAATAAAGAAGAAAGAAAGAGAACATTTGTTTTCATGCATATGTTAATTGTAGGAGTCACTACCACTGTGGAGGTCAGAAATGTAAATTGGTTCAGAAAAAGCAGTACATAGGTTGGACCATTGATCTAGAGGTGTCTGTTGGAGACAGTATTGGGCACTAACAGAGAGAATATTCTTTGATTGCTTATCAGAAGCTGAAAAGTTGAACAAGAAGTTAACAGTTAACAGGTTTTTTTTCAAAGCTTCTGCTCCATCGGGCAGCAACGGATCGGGATGCCAGATAGAACCTTTAAGACCTTAAAATAAGGAAATACAAACTATGTAAAGCATTGTGCTAAAATTTTGAAAATATGCAATGAAATGTGAAAGGAATGCTGGTTGTGAGAAGGAAGGCTCGGGTTTGCATCCGTAGCAAGTCAGCAAGTTTGGTGAGACCTCTAGTGATCTTTCGAGCAACTGCAACTGCAACTGCAACTGCAACTGCAACTGCAACTGCAACTGCTGTCGCAGTCAGAAGCTGCCCTGACATGTGATGGTTACTTGCACAATTAAATTTGATTTGCAAAAGGCACAGAGCACGTGCTGGTGCAGATAATGTCCCCCAACCACCTGGAAGGCTTTTAATTAAAAACAACAGTATTCTGTCCTGCTTGGCTGAAGGCAGGATACAAAAGATTTTTATACGTAACATTAGATTATAGTTCTAGGATTAGTTATTTTGCTTCTATAGCTGCAGTTTATAGATAGAAATAGATAACTAAAATTAAGGAATTTCTATATGTAAATAATTTGTAGCTGATTTAATGAAGAATTTAAGATAACCCTTTCAACTCAGCATTTGTCATCTATTTCAATGTACATCACTTTATATTTGAGCCTTTGGAAATCCCTGTGTTCTTACTAATGGATATTTCATATATGGGAAGAAAGGCAGGATAAAATAAGAACCTAATCTGCTTCAGCTAGGATAGCTACATGGTGCTTTCTGTGAAAATTCTGAAGGGTTTTAGGCAACAACTGTAGAATCTATAAAAGGCTTGAAAAATCACGTGGTTGTTTCTTCATGTAAATTTCATGGCTTAATTCAAACACAAATAATCTAACTTCTTAGACAGAAGTTACTCCTATAGGTCATTACAATGCTTTGTCAGGGATTTTACATCCCAATATTTTCACATCACACTGTTCTTGAAAATCTGTAAAGAAAAGAAGACTGTCACATCTCTCAAGGCACTAGTTCCATGTGTACTGCTTGACTGAACATTGCATTCTTTCTACTATTTGGATCTAACTCAAAGAAGTTGTAATATATTGTTAGCAACAGTGAGACTTAATACTGCCTGCCTATTATTGTTTCACATCACCTTTGAAAAGTCTTTTTCAGTGAGTTACTGAGACTCTTTAGATAATGCACCAAATTTATATAATTTCAGCTTCTGTTCTGTACCAATTTTTGATAATGGGAAATTTTTTTATCAGTACGGAGGGCAAAATGATACTCCATCTTTTAATTTTATTGGAAGTGAGTTTAAAAAACATTCAGAGTGGGTATTTTAAATAATTTCTGTGTTTCTGACAGAATTCCAGCCAGAAGTGATATTGATAAAGTAAATGAGACCCCAACTCTGAATGACAAGCAAAACAACAGGTATGACTTTTGGAAACGTTATCATCTAAGTATTGGATATTATAATTTATTATGCATTATAATTTATCATTTATCATTTATTATGAATTATCATCTAAGTATTATATATTTTCATAACTTTAGAATACATAGAATCATAGAATCGATTGGGTTGGAAAAGACCTCCAAGATCATCAAGTCCAACCCTTGGTCCAACTCCAGTCCATTTACCAGATCATGGCACTCAGTGCCACATCCAATCTCAGTTTAAAAATCTCCAGGGATGGTGAATCCACCACCTCTCTGGGCAGCCCATTCCAATGCCTGATGACTCTCTCTGGAAAGAATTTTTTTCTGATATCCAACTTAAATTTCCCCTGGCAGAGCTTAAGCCCGTGCCCCCTTGTCCTANTTGGCCTTCTTGGCCACCTGGGCACACTGTTGGCTCATGTTGAGCTTCCTGTCAATTAGTACCCCCAGGTCCCTTTCCGCCTGGCTGCTCTCCAGCCACTCTGTGCCCAGCCTGTAGTGCTGCATGGGGAAGTTGTGGCCAAAGTGCAGGACCCGGCACTTGGCCTTATTGAACTTCATCCCATTGGAATCAGCCCATCTCTCAAGTCTATGCACATCCCTCTGCAGAGCCCTCCTGCCCTCCAGCAGGTCGACACTCCCTCCCAACTTGGTGTCATCAGCAAATTTGCTGATGATGGACTCAATCCCCTCATCTAAATCATCAATAAAGATGTTAAACAGGACTGGACCCAACACAGACCCCTGGGGAACACCACTAGTGACCGGCCGCCAGCTGGATGCAGCTCCGTTCACCAGCACTCTCTGGGCCCGGCCCTCCAGCCAGCTCCTAATCCAGGAGCTGTACATACCAAGAATATATAGAGAAATTATTTGTACAGCATATGTCTCTAATAGTTTCATTCATTTCACCACCTGACATCTGGAATGTGGACATCTATATCTAGATTACCATACACTTTTTATAGCTGGTGAGGAGAAAAAGGGTCTTTTGAAGGACAATTCGCCTGATGTTTCTTAGATACTTTTTCATAGTAAAAAGAGTTTTCCTTAAAAGAGCCTTTCTCCACACAGATTAAAAGAGAGATGAGCTCAGAATACACATTTGCTCAGCACCATGATTATTTAATAAGTACAGTATTTTGAATACTAAAAGAAAGAATAAGAGTGTTTTAAAAAGTGTGGGTGTGTTCAAGAGCTCTAGTTTTCTTTGCATAACATTAACCAAATAGAATACATAATTCTGAGGAAGAACTGCATGAAAAAATTCTAAATATTGTTTCCAATGGAAAATGCCAGTGTCCATTGCTAATGGAAAACTTGAGTATCAAAACATAAAAAAAAATTTTGACAGGCTAACTGATTTTTCCAGTGGAAAACTTTTCTTTTGTCAGAAGGTCAGTCTTTTGTTTAAAACAGTTTTAACTGAAAATAAGTTAGCACGACATTTTTGACATATTATTAAATTTTTTTATTATTTATTTTATGTAAGTAATATGATTACACAACATAGAAAAAATATTTTCCAAAGAACTTACAGTTACTAGCTAGCTGAAATTTTTATTAATGTGAGGAAAATCAGAAGAGCTCAGCCTACATACTTGTAAATGTAAAGGGACAAATACATCACTTTGTGCCTTCATGAATGTCAACAGAGTTCTGTCAGTAATAAATTGCGCAGACTATACTAGAGAGCACAGCAATTAAAAGTCATCTTGTGAAGAGCTGAGATATTACTTTGAAAAGCAAATGAGTATCTCTGGCATTTAAAGTTCAAGAGAGGTCATTCTTTCACATTACGATTTTGCACCATTATGCTGTAAATCATGGTGATGATGACATCATATAAACTGGATTTTATGTTATTTTGTCTGGAGATGGTTTCTTAACAGACCAACCATGAATCCTGAAATCGGAATTGAGAACTTTAATTGTGTATATTTTTCCTGCCAGAGAGCAATAAAATTATTTGTAAAGCTCTAAAGCTCTATAGTTCAGTTACTATCATTAAGAATTGCAGATGATAAGACAATAAATTTTGATATATTTTATGAGAAAAATCACTGGCTTGTATATTACATAGTTTAGAAGTATGAGGAATACCATCTCCTTTACAAGCATATCATAACGTAGACCAGTTTACTTGAACAGGAAACATAAAATTTAAAGTATGAAAAATAAGGATTTTAAATATTATACTGGTTGGAGCCTAAAGTGTAGGTACAGAAGTCAACATCAGAATCCCTTAAGATGTCCCAAATTTTCCATTCTATGAGGTATTCCCAAAATATCAGTTGGCATGTATAAACGGTAATACCACTTACCACACAGAGTTGTATGATCCTGATAGTAGAAAAATGAGTTTTTACAAATAATTTTTTTTAATAATTTAAAATGATACTCCTATTAAGATTAACGAATTAATTATATTTCCTTAACAGACAGTCTTGGACTCCTAATGCAGCACCCACAAACACTGCTGCCACTTCTTCAATCAAGAAAAAAAGGTATTCATTGCCACCATTTCCTGGTTGCTAGAGGATACATAGCACTGTGTTTAGTCTCAGTAATTAACCACAATTACATAAAAAAAATACCAACTTCCTCCTTCAGTGCACACACACTCCTCAGCCAGCATCAAGAATTAAACTTTTGAATGCTCTGGCTTTTTCCTTGGGAGTTACAAGGTTGTCTCTGTAGAGTCAGTTTTGTGACCCCAGTGGACACAGCACAACTGGTGCTAACTCTTTGCTACAGCCCCTATGCATTTTCAGTGTCTGAATTTAAAGCATTGTAGCTCACTGGAATTGTGAAATCTCTCACGGTAAACTTCACCCTGTGCTGTAGCAGTATGTATGAAGCACACAGTTTTCTACCTTTTAAAGTCTGGATTTCGGATTGTATTATGCGGGCAAGAATAAAAACAGGGTATAGAACAAAGTAAATTTTTTATTTAAAATGTACTGCTGGTGATAGTCATATTTTTTTGCATCATTCCCAGCTGCAAATTCTGTTATTTTTTTATGTTCTATTTCATATTTCATGCATAAAAATGCAATCAATAGAATTATGAAGGAAGAAATTAAAATGCCATCATTTTTAGATAAATAGCCCTGCTTATTTGGTGGAAGCTTATGTTGTTTTCAGTCCAGGCTCTTTGAAGATATGGAAGGCCATCAGTGAACTGCAATTCTGGTGCAATTGGTTTTTCCTCAGACACAATTGGTGGATTGATAGTTTTGAGGGGATAGAAAAAGGAACTGAAAGTGCTTGGTGCTTGTGCTGTTTATGCAACCTGTAATAGGTTGAATGTGTTCCTTGGGTTGATACTTGACACCCTGTCCTTTGTGCATTTTATCTGGTTGTTCTTTCCATGAATGATCCATATATTTGCACTATTCAGATTGCAGAAAAGATCACCCAGAGCCATAGAATAATTTTTTAACAACAATAATTAAAATGACTGTATTATTTCCTGTTCCATTCTGTTGTATGTAAAAAAATGGTCTAAAAAGTATCTACATGCAGTTTTTCAAAATACTGAAGATTTCAGAAAAAACTCGGGTATTTTTACACCACTTTTGACATTACAACATTCACAGTATGCTGTTCAGCCCCATAGCATTAAACCTATGCTCAAAAATTTGTTAACCTTGACAGGCAATCTTGGATGCCTCCCCCGGTTTCGAGTAGTAAGACCACAACACAAGCGGTGGAAACCAAGCAGTAAGTATGAAGGATTGCTAGTTATTTCCTAAATCTTGGCTGGAGCTAATTTGGTGAGTGAGATAACAGGGCAATTCTTTGATGGACTGAGTTTGCTGCATAAGATGCCATGTGAAGAGAAAGCATCCCATGCCTAAGTACTGGTTTGGGCTCTTAGCAGCCTGATACTCAGCATGGACTGAGGTCTGAGTATATAAAGTGCCAGCAACTTGAGGAGCACATAAGTGCTCCCAAAATTATTCTCTCATGCTTGCATGCTTTCTTCATGGTTTCACTTTGGACTACTGCAGTTAATTCTCCTCAAGGCAAATCTGATAGACTAGCCATAAGAACAGGAATCTGTTGGTGCTATTTGGCTTGACAGACAGGGGCTAACCCTTGGCCCTTTTGGTTAACAATATGAACAAAATTTCAAGATCTGCTTAATCACTTGTCAGTTAAGTGTCTAAGAAAGTTTAGAGGAAAACATCAGAATAAATTTACTTGCAGATGGACATTTAATGCTCATTTCTGAAGTTGTGGTTGCTTTCTGGCAGATTAGAAAGAGAACAGAAAGCATTTCTTCTGTCCTTATGTAAAAGCAGAATATGGATTATTTAAAATATCAATGAATGAACTTCCATGACATTCTTTGCTTAAGTCCTCAACTGGCTGCAGTAGGCCTTCTATTTCTGTAGTTTTAATCTAGGAACTTCCAACACAAGTCTCATGCAGAGCAACAATGAGAAATAAATGAACCAGAAATGCATGGATAGATTGTTGTGTTAGGTATAACCCTTGGTAGACTATTGTCCAGGGAGTTTGTGGAATCTGTCACCAGAAGATTTCAAGGTGAATCCTTAAAACCAAGTTTAGCAATTAATTTTAATCTTACATGTTTACTACTATCTATCTTCTTGGCCAAAATTCCAAGTCACTCTCCACCAGCAGAATGATAGCTCGGAGATGCTGAGGCTTATTTTAAGTCAGTCCTTACTAGATGTTTTTAATATGCCCACTGTGATGAATTTATCTGGCTTCATTTCAGTGTCTTGCTAGATCATGGTATTTTTGAAAGCTTAGGATAAGATGCATCCTTCTATATGCCATCCACCCTGCTTCCAGTAGGAAGCTGGGATTCCTGTATTGTTCTCAACACTAGTTATTCAGTTACTCCTCTAGTGTCATAGTTCAGAGAGACTGAAATACAGGATTATTCTTTCTAAGGCTTTTATGACCCTTACTGGATCCTCTAACAACAATATCATCAAGGACAGTTGATTGAACAGTGATGAACATTTAATAATTAGTTGGTTTATCATTTAAAAGCACTTTGAAGATACGAAAGCTATTTAAAATCGCAAATATTACTATAACTAATAATAGTCACCAAAGGAAAGCCTTTTATGTGCCTGTGAGTTTCAGGAAATGAAGTGCCATGCATAGATGCTAACAAGCACAGTTTTTAAAGGTCACTATCAGTCTTAAAGACTGAGCAAAGAGTTATGTCTTTTCTTCAAATTGGGGAATGGCTGGCAGTTCTGCTACCCTCAGGAGGCGAGTTCAGCAATCATGGCTATGTGGGATTTTTTGGTCAGGGTTATTTATACGCCAATATGATATATATAATAAACATGGTATGTAACTTCCAGAGTTCTCTGCCTCAGTTCCCTGCTGATTAAGCACACTTTACAGACCATTTAAAAGAAATTGCAGTCAGAGCTAAGACTATAAGCAGCTCACTGGAATTGATTTTTTTTGGTTTGATTTGTATGCTGAAAACAAAACTGTTAATCAGAGTGATTGACTGGAGAATGGCAACTGAAGAATGATTATCTTAGTAACGTATCAAGAGTATGATTAAAATTTACTATGATGTTACTTGACTTAAACATGTATTCTGCATTAAAAAAAATATATAATCTTGGAAGGAAGGAAAAGTAGAATTAATTACTGTTGATTGATATGAAGTGCTTTGATACCAGCATTTTGCTACTTGCTTTCTGAAATGTTACTCTTTTCTTTCTCTAGGACCACTTCAGAAAATTCAGAGGTTCCAACAAAGTATGTTTTGCTTACTTTGCTTAGTTTTAGAAATGTAACCCACTCCTGTGCATAAACCTTGAGTATTATTTTAGATTTATTTATAATACAAACTCTGTACAATTTACCTGGGAGGGTTGATGTCACAGTGCATGAGGAAGACTTCCTTGTAGAAATGCAATTATTTTCACATAGCTTAGAACAGTTTATTGGATATTGGTTCAAATTGAAAAAACAACTCTAACTGCATAAAAAAATTGAAAACTGCTCCACAATTTTAGCCCTACAGTTACATATGTTGCTAATGCAAATATTCTTTTATATTCAACTGATGCTCTAAGGACAGAATGAAAAAGACACTGTGAGCAAAGTGAGGAAAAAGGAAGTGGTAAATTCACATTTGCAAAGGCTTGTAATAGATGGCATTAACATAAGATGAATAGATGTAAAGTTCTCTAAACTTTGAGTGTCTGCAAAAGTTTCTCTAAGATAATGGATTAATTAATTAATTAAATTAATTAAATGTGCATTTCATATGGTTTAAATTAAGAAAAGATTACTGAACCAACCTGCAATGTCACGGCTTATAATTAAGATGGCTACACAACATGTCATGTTTCAGTTGCCATACTAATAGACAAATTCTCTAAAGAAGCAGATAACTCTCATTAACTGCATCAGCCACCTTCTTCCTTTCTTTATAATTTCTTATAGTTTTAGTATTCCTGTAATAATCAATCTGATTGTTCATGCAAATAAATAAAAAGGGGAAAGTGTAATTGTTTACTTATTTAGCTTTTAAAAATCAGCACTTTGATAGTTAAGTAAAAGTTTTGTCTTTACTAAATAAGTTAAATTTATTTATTAGGTAAGAGAAAAGGATTTAGAAGTTCCCTTATTACCAAAATAATTTTGAAACAGTAAGGAAATGCCACTTAACTACTATATCCATATAGTAGCTAATCTTGGGATATAAATTTTTCAAAAGGCTCAGTAGATTCAGTAATCTAGTGAGCAAAAGCATTACATGTAGCTCTTTATATATTTATATATATTTTTATATGTGTATAATTCTTTATACAAATGTATAATATTAAAAGAAAAAATTCTCAAAGAAAATGTAAACTCACTGTGGTTATGCTTGTAAGAAATACAATATCTATAATGATAAACCATTTCTTAGAATCACAGAATGATTTGGGTTGAAAGAGGATCTTGAAGATCCTCTAGTTCCAGTCCCTCTGCTGTGGGCAGGGACATATTCCACTAGACCAGGTTGCTCAGAGTCACACTCCACCTGGCCTTGAACACTTCCAGGGATGGGGCACCCACAACGTCCCCAGGCAAACTGTTCCAGTGCCTCACCACCCCCACAATAAAGAATTTTTTCCTGATATCTAACCTAAACCTACACTTTTTCCACTGGAAACCATTCCCCCTTGTCCTGATACTACAGGCTCTTGGAAATAGTCTTTTAAGTGATACAGTATCTTTCCAAATATTTTCTTGTACCTTAAGTATGTTTTCACCATTTCTGTTGCAGGGCTGCCCTTTCACCAGAACAGGTGACCCCTCAGAAACCAAAGACTGGTGTGGACGTTCAAGCTACAGCAGGGTAACATAAACAGCTATAATCAAAACAATATTTTGATTAGCACTGATAAATGTGATAGAAAGTACTCAATTTGTGTTATTACTATATTTGATAGCTCATTTGGACATGTGTGTGATTAATGCAGCATTTATCTAGTCCTAAATATTGACCTAGAAGCACAGACTCTGAGTTCCATCTCATTTACTTGCTAAGTTATCTCAGATGTTTCATTTTTTAATCTTTCAGTCTGTCTAGCCTGCATCTTAAAAAGCATACATATATAGTTGCTTCAAACATTTGGAAAAGGAAATATTTGATTAGTATGTATTATACAGTGTATTTTCTTTGCTCTTCAATATATTGTGGTATGGGTACTAACTACTATGTATATAAAAACACCTCAACATGTGCAGTGCAGTGTTAACATTTTAGATAGCAAAATCCCAACATATACCATTTAGTGTGACAAAATTAGTATGTTTAAACAGATGGACTTGTTCTTGTGGTATGAGTTAGATGGCATATGTTAGCAAGTGTACAGAATAACATCAAACCTATTGGTGGAAAAGACAGAGACTTCTTTTAACTAAAATTACAGGAAATTGTAAGGTTCTGTATTGATGGAGATGTTAACACTTTTCAAAACAATTATCAATAACTGCCACAGTCAAGTCCATGCTGAATGGGTCTGTGAGCAAGCTGATCTAGTGAAGGTGTCCCTACCCTTGGCAGCGGGGTTCGAACCAGATAATCTCTAAGTCCTCTTCCAACCCAAGTCATTTTATGATTTTATGACTCTATAAACATGTAAAAAAATTTTACTCCATGACCTTGAAGAGAATAAAATGCCTGAATATGAAATGAAAAACTGAATGAATTAGAAACAGATTTCTAGATATGCATTGAGAATTACAATAGTTCATTTTGCAGTTTATACTTAAAAATATTAAATGGTTCAGTCACTAAAATGAATTTAAATTATCTAATTTTAATTAATTAGATTCATAAATTTCAGTTTTGTGGGATCTGAAGCTATCGTCTATACTATTTGGAATTGTCTTCCCCTCCCCTAAAGTCCTCAGTATGTAAAACCAGCATAAAATTACTAAGGAAGCATCCAAAAGATGCTTGGCAGTGTAATCCCTAGGAAAAAAAAAGCATTTTCCTGTCAACAAATGTGGGAGATCTTAGAGAATTAAATATGCCACCATATTAACTAGGGAAGTCATAGCCATTCTTCACTCCTAAAGGCTTGTTAAGGTCTTACTTAATCCTCACCCTCAATCAGTTCACATTCATCACCCCCTGGTTGCTCTCATTACCATATCAAGCTCTGTATTCCTGTCCCTTCATTGGTGAAGGGCTGGAGGAATATTTTACTGGTCTACAAGTTTCTATGGCAACATTGCACTGCTATTTGTGTCAGTATATAAACTGTAAGTAGTCTGTAATCTTAGTGGGCAAAATTCAGCCCTCTCTGCTGCTGCTGTAATTCCTTTACACTTGGCTGGTGCTTCAGATGTCATCCATCTGCTGCTGCTGTGTTAGCTTCACAAAACTACAGATTTTTGTTAAATTTACCCTAATGAAAAATGTATTAATCAGCTGTCAGCAGAAGTGCCTTTTTTCTGTTAAAGATGTCATATAAATAGTACAGTTTTGGCAAAAATGGTTGTGTCACACAGAGAAAGTAAACAGTTACATGAAGAGTATATATAGAAACATCATTTTTATTAGAATAATGTTTTATCTTACATCCTTTAGTTTCCTATATCTTTACTTAGAATGGAAAGATTTTTAAGTCATGCTTGATTATTTATCTTTTCCTCAGAATTCTAATAGGGATGTTAACAGAATAATGAATTAATATCAGTATTACATAAGTGGAAAATGGCAACTGGCTTCCTATCAAACTGGTCAGTGATACAAGGAAAATCTTTCAGAAGGGATTTGCCTGGAAGGGATGTCAGATACTATCTCTTCGGGCTAAACTTGTGTGTGTCATTGTGTAGTGCCCCATGTAAGGCCTAATATTGGTTCTGTTAATGTAAAAAGCAATTTTGTGTTGTTTTCTTGGACAACAGTTAGATGTGGCATCCATTTTAAAACACAGAGTATATGATAATGTATATAATTATCTCATATCTAGAGGCATGGACATATGGACCTCCACCTCTTGGATATGATCAACAGAACAGAATAGGCAGCTCATGACAAGTCAGGGCATTTATAGATACCCTAAACAGCATAAGTGGGCTAGGACACAGAAAAAGTAAAGATAACTACTGGATAATAATTGTGCATTTTTCAGAGCACAATTGGTCAAATCAGGTCTATTGGTATTGTAAAAATGCGGCAGCAGATGAGCACTACAGTGGCTACAGAGACATTTTTCTGATTTCTTCAGTGGGCCTTTTATGTGTTGCTTAAGTGGTTCCTTTTGCATTTTATTTCTGCTTCAGTGAAGATCCAAGATTCTCACTCTGCATTTTCCCACTATATAATTGTAGCAACCATTAACTGCAGGTGTTTAAAACTCAGCATTTTAAAAGACCCAGGTTCAGTAGAAAATCTTGGTAAACCACTTCAAATATCTTGAGAGTGTTTAATAGTGCTTTAGTCAGTCTTTCATTAATAATTACAATTAGGGTGCAAGGATGTGCATTTCTATAAAATGCTTTTATAATGGGGTTCACTTGTATTCAACTACACTGCTTCCTTGCATATATACACATACATACACTGATACAGAAAGTAATGGTATTTGGCACTGTGGGCCACACTTATCAGAGCATTAACAAAGGTATTACCAGTAAAAGATGCAGAATAATAAAAAAGCCGTATTTCCAGTTCATAAATTCTAGAAGTGATGAGGTGATAGTAACAGTGGTTATATATTAGAGAGAGATCTCGCTCAGCTTGTAAAGCATCTGTAGTAAGATTGTCTGCTACGAGCAAATGACTGCTAGTCTGTAGGGACACAACATGTTGCAGAAACTTTTACAAAACCATATCTTTTTGGTATGTCATCTATAGCAGTTAGGTTGAAGAAAATGTTTCAGCTGTGAATTTGGATGTATGAGGGTGAGAGAGACAATTTCTAGGGAACAGAAACAAGGAACTAAAATACTTTTTTTCTGACATAATTAAGAGAATTCCATAATCTTGCTCGTGTATAGGGTTTTCTTATACTGTACAGGGTAATTTAATATAATTACTCTTGTCAGATAGCAGAAAATTCTGCTTGTTTTTAATGATATTCCTACTTGACCAAGCATGTGTTGCCAGTTTTAATTATCACAGAATATGAAAGAACACCACATTATTTACTTGTGCTTAAACTACCCTTTGTAACATTTCTGTGTCCAGCAACATCTTGGAACTTTGAGAAGTGGAAAAAAATAAGAAGCAGAACTTCTTTTCAAATTACTTTTAAAAAAATGAGTAGATTGTTATCAACTTGTAATTTTCTAAACCAATGAAATTAAAACCATCACATCAGGTCTCCTAAATGAATACTTCTTGATAAAACTTCTAATGTTTTAGAGCTGCATAAAGCAGAAAACTAAGACAACATGTAGGTGCATTTTGAGGCATTGGCCAATTATGTGTTCCCATTGTATGAAAAATAGAAATTTGCTTTAGGAAGAAAGACAGATTGCCATCACTAAAAATGCTCAAGACCAGGTTGAGTGGGGCTCTGAGCAATTTGGTCTAGTAGAAGGTGTCCCTGCACATGGCAGGGGGGTTGGAACTGGAGGATTTGTACGGTCCATTCCAACCCAAACCATTCTGAGTCTATGAGACAGACAATTCCAAAGAGCCACTAGAAATATCCTAAGGAATTATCTTAGTTTAGATTGAAGTTTAGATGACCAAAATTTGAAGGCATGGCTCCCATACCTGTAATTTCTGTGTGACCTTTCCTTCAGGATGTCTTTTTATTTGATTTCACTTTTTAGTTAGACCTTCCAGAGACCTCTAAAATGTTCTGACGGACACCTGTGATCCTCAAAAAATGTTGGAAGCAAGCATACTAAACCAGAAGTCATATAGGCACACCCACAGTTCAGTAGCTTGCTTTGGCTACAATGACAGTTGTTTCTTTCCAGGGAAGTGGCTTTACACATTCTAAATCGGTTTTGACAGTACAAATCAATACAGTCATTTTTGATGATACATTTTTGCATTTCTGCAGAAGGCACTTCCAAGTGACAGGCACCTTCTGTTTCTCAATTCTGACAGATTTAGCATTCACTGGAATGCTGGTTTGCAGCTTTTCTGCATGTTGATACAAACAACTTACTGTTGCACAGCTTATGTGAATAGATCCAAGCCCATTATTCCTAACTGAAAAGTTGATACAGTGTTCAAGCAAAATAGAATCAGTTGTCCTTTTTCAGTGATCTTTCCCAGTCTACCTCCTATGAAACTTTCTGATCAATAGCTTCTTCCCCTGTATTTAACTCCAAAATCCTCTGGGCTAAGCATTACACTGGTTTTGGCACAGTTTAAACTGGCTTTCACAGTTGACTGCAGACCTCTTCTGTTCCCTGATCCTCAGCTGTTATTGATGAAAGGTCTGAGTGAGGGCTCCTGGCACCGATTAGTGAGCATAGTGATGTGGAAGGAAATGCACCCAGTTTCAGAAAAAATGCCAACCTTTTCTCAAAGAACTCCTTTATTCATTCTCAGTTATACATGACAAAAATCTGATACAGGGGCAGTAACATAGCCATAACAGCAGATCAAAATTCAGCTGTGCCCATGATGTTAAATTTTACCCAGTAAGATGCCTGATATATTTAATATATTCTAGACCAACTCTTTTAATTCAGAGTTGGAAAGTCAACTTGGAAATTTGTTGGTTTTGTCTTCTGGGCTAACATGACTAGGTCAGAAATACCCTTATGGTTTTAGCCAGACTTGGTTAGTGTGTTCTTTGCATGTTCCATCATGTCAGAAGAAACTGTTGATTGGAATACTTTGTTGGTCAGCTGGGAGAGATCACCAAACGAAGTACAACATATGCAACTTGTTTGGTATCACATTTTAAAATACTATATATATCTTGCAATATCATCTAATAGGGATTCATCTCAGTAGTTTTTATAATTCTGTGCTTTTAGTTGGAAGACAGATGGAGATCTATTAAAAACACTGTGCATGGCTCCTTTAATACTAATTAATAGTATCCTTTGATACCTGCCTTTGTATTGCTCACAATTATGTTGATGATGACAGAGTGACTAGACTTGAAACATCACTGAGCATCCTGGGGTCTGACAAGAAGTGTCCCACTCAGTAAAGACAGTATATATGCATGGTCCTTCAGTTTTCAAGTCCATAAAATGACACCTACAATATTGGCGCTTGGGTATTATGTCAACTGTTGGTGTATCAGCAAAGAGGGATGATGAAATTCGAGGTAACTAGGCAAGAATGCCTTCAAGAATTAGGGAACATTTGGAACTAGACAGGAACTCAGCAAGACTTTTACAGGTTAAATAAGCATTCACTGAATGCCTGGAGAGTTGTGGGTATATACTCTCCTGCATGATCCTTGAGGTTCAAGAGCATGGCTGTGGTCTGTTCAAAATTTAGTTTCTCACTTCCTTTAGTACATATGTCCAGGATCAACTTCTATTTCACCATAGCATTAAGGACAGTCAGAAAAAATGTGATCAAACTGTTAAAATGTATTTTTACTGACTGTTTTCTTCATTGTGCTCAGGATTTGCAAATACAAACATCAGAAAGATTTTCATTGCTTTCACTAAACAACTAATGACATCACAAAAGCTCTTTTGTAGGCATGATTCACACATTTCCTGCTTCCATGCCATTTGAAACGTTACCTGAATGTTTCCAAGATTAAATTAAAAAACAACCAAAAAACCAACAAGAACTAAGAGCTGTGGNTTTTTTGATGGTGATCTGACTTGTCACCAGCTAAACCAGAATTTCAGAACTATTATCCACTGAAATAAGTGAGATTCACAGGCATAGCTCACAGAGCAGAAGGACTGAAAAGTATTAGATCTTTATCTCAAGTGAGCTGAGTTAGGAATCAAATGCAGACTGAAAATAAAAGCAAAATGTAGACAACCCAATTTCTCTAACTTTCTGATACAGAGCATAAAGTGTTTGTCGGGAATCATACTTTATGATTAAATAATAGATTAATTTTGATATTTTTAAAAGTTACTTACTGAAATTGTCTATAGAGCCTTTGAATGTTAAATCAAGGAAGACATCAGATACCTAACACTCATGGAATGAAGTAACGCAAAAGACAATTGTTCTCTAAATGAAGAAACATTTGTTGATATTGATACAGGGTCAGAGATATTAAGCTTTTGAAATTTAGTTAATTGCCACAGAGCTTGTCACACAAGCCTTATAAAATTTCCCTTTCTGTTTGTGTCTCAGAGGCAAGGGAGTCCAAGATATGGCAGAATAAGAGTCCCTGGTTAAACTAAGCCACAAATTTTGCATGCAGCTCATCTTGACAGCTTTTTTTAAAGCCTATTTTACTTATGTTCTTTGCTACCCTCTTAGTCTGTTGGACTCTCTTCATTAATTGTCAGATTTCTAATCCTATTTTACATGAGCAGTTAGAGGCAGAATAGCAGACAGCAGCAGAAAAATTTATGGTTAATAAGTTTATAGCATGAGGCCCACAGTGGCCCAGTTGCACACAGATTTCTCTGTCCTGCAGAGCAGAGCTTTCTTTTGGATTCACAGTGCTATTTTAAGTATTTTTCTGCAAAGTGATTTTAAAGGCAGAATAGACTTTTTTTTCTAGAGGTGCTCACTTAGAAAAGTAAATGAAGCAATAGAAATGTCTTCCATACTTCAGCAGTAATAACAAGCACACCTAGGTCTTAATCCAAGCCTTAATGTTTTTATTTTAGAATAAATTCATTAATTGTTTCAACATTTTAGATCCTTTGGTACAAAATGTGATACAAAATCTTCTGTACTGCTGTCACAAGTATTTTTATGCAGCATAAGAAAACACATATTAATGACCCTGAGTTAGGTGCTCCCAAAAAACTTCCAGTCATGTCATGAGTCTTTATTAAAATATTTCATTTTACTGAATTTGCAAGTAAACTATCTGTTCTCCTGGCAGGCTGTCTGACCTCCTTCATTCTGATCCATTTCAAAAATACTCACCCTAGGCAGAATGTTCACAGGGATGTAATGGCTGTCTCAAAAAATACTGTGCTTGGAGGTGGCATCCTTTGGAATGACCTATGAAAAATGTCAACATCTATTACAAGTCACCCACCATATCAGAAATACATTTCCACAGTTTGTCTAAACTGCTTTCTATAGAAGTTTTATGCTGCTGTTTTCCATCACCATCTATATTTAAAAAAATTGTTGACAAATGTAAGAGTATGAATTCAATTACACCAATCTTGGCCACCAAAATAGTTTATTTTTCCAAGTGACAGTTACACTTGCAACTGGAAATCCTTCTCCACATCAGCTTTGCACTGCATCTAATACTCTGATATTCAAGGAGCTTTTTTAATATATGAAGATAGGTTAGTCTCTTTCCCTGTAATGCTTGTCAGCTCTTTTAGAAGTATTAGAAAAGGGATAAACTGTATTGCTGACTTTTAACAAGGTAACAACTCTCAAACAAAACCTCACCTAAAATTCTGTTTAGACACATTCACTCTAATTTTTGATGTGAGGTTGGATTAAGTGCTGATATCACCACTGGTTCCCACTGTGTGCTAATGCTAAGGTAAACATAGCTTTGCTAGCAGAGATTAAAAAAGTCAGCAAAAGTATGCCCTGAACATAGGCAGATAAATTATGAGTTATGTATCATATCCTGTAGCTTGCCTCTACTTTACATTTTATCCTTTTATAAATAACAGCTTTCAAACTTTAGCTGCTAATAGCCTGAACTGTGCTTGAACCAGTAACCTGCAGTTGAGTATCCTGTGACCTCTCCTTTGCACTAGTCAGCCACCTCAAGGCAAGGAACTTGAAAGATGTCAGTCCCGATTACTTGCTGCAGTCATGTCAGGATGTTCCATGAGGCAAAAGTTCAAGAAGTGTTACCAGTGCAATAAATTAATATCTTGTAAGGGTTCTGTTTTACAGAAGCTTTGATCTATAGGAACCATGAAGTGTAGTGAACAGCTCAGTCTACACTTATTTCTGTGCTGTAATCTGCAGCTCCAACTGTTTTCATTCACTCACTAGGACTCTTCAGTGTCAGAGTTCTGTAAATCAGGCTGTAGTTGACAAGGAGTGCACATGTAGCCTAGACTTCTATTACTTTTGTTACTGTCCCTTTGGATGACAAGTAAAACCTTCCTTGCAAGCCAGTCGGTGTAGTGGGATACCCAAAGCACAGAAAATAATATATGAGGAAGTAAAAAAATGCTGCCGGCTGCAAAGTCATGATGATTTAAAGACTACAGCAGGGAACTAACTTATCTCCCCTCTGTGTTGCACCAAGGATTAATATAGGCCAGTACACCCATTTCTGAAGCAGTAAGTCTTAAATTATTGGAAGTTTGTAAATTTTCCCCCCCATTATATCCAAATAGGCAGTGGGTCAAGGTTGAATTATTTTAGATACCTCCTCATACTGTATTTTGGAAACTCTGTGCAAAGTGAACAGAGCAATTTAAGGTAAAGCAAGTCTGAAGTTATGTGGGTAGAGTGTTAAAATACATGTGAAATCTTAAAAAGAACATATTTTAGAGCCAGAATATTTTTTGTTGAACTTAAGGGTGTTTCTTCCCTTTTGACAGAAAACTGCTTCCTACAAGAACAGGTATATAGGTGATACAACTTCCCAGTGTTCTAAAATAAATTTTTATAGCATTATTCATTCAATTGCGTTGTATTTGATTCAAAAACACTAAGGTATTTTAACATTTCTTACAAAGATTAACACAGAAAATTCTAGTATTTGGGCCTTGTTGTGGGAGCATATTGTCTCTGCATTATATTGGACTATATTTATAGGAAGATTTCTTCAAATAATTTATCTAATCCTGAAAGAAGAGTCCCCAGGAATTACTAAAAATATTACATTGAAAATTGTAAAAAAGCTAACAGAATATTTTATATCTGCACTGTGAGCAAAAATTTCAAACATATCTGTGTTACTGACTTAAATCTCATAAAAAACACATTGGAATTTGGTTCTGCAAATGCTTATATGCCTTTGAAAATCAGACACAGGGGCATTCAGACAGTGTCCTGCAGGGCACAGCTTTGCTAGTGTCACAGCTTTTGAATTGCTCCACGCTGTGAAAGTCAGCAGAAGTAAGCAGAAAGGCTGCTGATAACCATGCTGAGTAAACTGCATGTAATCCCATGATTTCAGCCAGAATGAACAGGAGTCCCAAATCTCCTGCTCTCTGTGGTTGGGTGAATATGCAACACTAAGGCCGATATGTATGTGCAGGTTGCATAGCATGTTCAGATCAGAACTGAGGTAGCTGCAATTGCAAAGCTTCAGTAGCTTTAGAGAAGACTTGAATTCATATTTAAAATACATCTAAGAACATAAAGGGAATGGAGGATGCAAGAGACAAAAATGATAACGCATATATTACTCATGCCAGATACATGCACAGCTGGATATGTTTTGTTGGGGTTTTTTGCATTTGTTTGTTTTGGTTTTTTTTAAATAAAATTTGCAAAAATATAAGTTAAAGGGACTACCTGAGCCCTTATGTACATTTACTATAATTTTAGTGTTGCTACCTCTATGTACTGAGGAAGCAATTTTCCATCCAGTTCATAAAGGAAAGGATATTTTCAGCTAACTGCAGGGCTCCAGCTTCTGAAGAAATAGTCTGAAAGTATGAAGTCTGGGATGATATAAGACATTTTCCAAAGATATATCATTTATTAATGACTGGTTTAGAATTGTAGTTAAGGTCAGTAGCTCTTCTTGCACTGGACTATTTTTCTTTCATTCCTAAACAAATGGGGATCTCGATAATCTCATCAAAGGGAATCCCACAGTTGAAAAACATGACCAAGAAGAAACCCGAAAAGGCTGTCTTTATCTTTCACTGAGATACTGTTTCATGACAGAACAGGTCGGAATGAAAAGTCGGTAAACAGACATATGGAACATTGTTGACTGCCAGGTTATAGAACAGGACCTGTGCTGTCATATCATCAAAGGCATCACTCTTTTCCTATTGCTTTCTTTGAGGAGTAAATTTGCCAATTTTTTTTAGGGAGTTAAGGTAACCAGATGGTAACTTTATAGGTAAAGCTGCTAGAAAATTTTCAGTAGAGAAGTTTGCATTTTGAAAACACATTGTCACAGACATGAAGTGGTTTATAGAAATGTTACCACCCGTGCAATCCTTTGAAGGGTAATAAAGGTAGTCAAAACAATACTCCATGTTTTGACTTGATACTACTAAAAGTTCCATTCAAAGACTATAAAATACGTTAATTACCGTTTCTATTTTTAATACTTACATTACATTAATAAATATTATATGTTTAATGGTAGTATATTGGAAGAAGGAAACTAATTAACTAACAAGATCAAATTCAAGGAACAATTTTTTTCCCCTTACATCAGATATTAATAAATATACCCTATGTCTTGTTTGGAAGTTCAAGAATCAGTGAATTTAACCAGATCTCATCATCCCTCACTTTAAACATGAAATTCCTTGTGAGAAGGGAGAGTTTACTTTGGAAGGAGCTGGTCTAGACAGCCTGCCAAACAGATAAATGGACTTTTTGATCATCCCAGGAAGAGTGTGTGCTTATTTGCATAGGGTGGGCATATGGCTGTGTCTGATTATCTTTGAATGACTAAAATCATGTATACTTTGAACTTTTAATCAGTTCAATTTTTTCTTTCATAAAGGATGTGCCAATTATAGTATTTTTTAACTTATTATTTGATTTGACTAATTGACAGCTCGTTATACTGATTGTGATTTGATCTGGGTTTTGTTCTGTCTCTTAAGGAACCAAGACCTTGACAACCTCAGCAAAGTGAACCCAAGTTCTTCCACAAGTGACAAGGAGTAAGTCTTCAAAGTTTCTCAGGCTCTACTTTCCTAAGGCAGTGAGTAATTTGCAACTATGAGAATGCCAGGAAAGGTAATGTTCAAATCTGTAAAATGTTTAATAAGTAGCATTCCTTATACAGAATGATGAATATAAAAATACAGACAAATTCACTGGCATGTATGCTATCAGCTAACCAAGTAATATCTATGGTAACTTCCATACATGCCCTATATACTTCTGCAATTAAACTATTAATGAAATATTTTGATATGGTTAGGGAAGGGGCAGTAAACAAAATATTGTAGAACTCACAGATAATGCCCCAATCAGTGTAACAAAGCATTTCAGTCAGCAAGGGCCGTGATCCACACAGAGCAGTTTGAACTTACTTTTTTGAACAGCATGTCAGTTCCATGTGTTTCAGTCCTAGTTTCTTGAGGTCTACAAGCAGCCCTTCAGCATATGGAAGGGGAGGAACTGGCAGGGTACCATGCTAGTAAGAGCTATGTCATATTTGTTGCACCTAACACTGATATTCTACTGATAAATTTCAAGAACAATGTTCTAAACAGTAACAGCATATAAATGTTGTCAACCTGTGATCATTTATTTTACAGTAGATAATCATCTCACCTATATGCACACATACACATTCATATGTACATTTAGCACTAACCTGTAAGTTGAGTATCATTTTTTTTGATATATTAATTTACAGAGAATTTAATAGGATAGAGTACAAGGCTTTGAGACACTACTCAATTTTAGGAGTATCTGAATTTTTAAGATTAATAAGCCCATCATGAATTGAAGGAACTGAGCTACAAGTTTCATGCAGCTAACTTGGCCTTTTGTTTTGCTCTCTATTTACCTAAAGAGAATCATGGGGTTTTTTTGCAGTAGTTAAGAATACTTATCATAAGTCATTTCATCCTCTAATTCACAGAACCATTTTGAAATAGTAAAGATAATAGAGGGAAAACTTGCCTCTAGTTTAATTGTATTTATGAATTTTTAAAAAAATGTTTCTCTATATTTACACTATGTGAGTCTTTGGATGCTTACATTTTTAGCATAAATACAGACATAATCAATGCATTAATTGTTCACCATGAGGACACAGAGAGAAAATGTCTTGTCATTCCAGAAGCAAAGTGTGTAGAAATTTGGTCATATTTTGATGTGTTGTCTTAAGAACTACAAGTTTCTTATTGTAAATAAAAAGTTATTTTGGAACATTAATGATGCAAACATGGATTAAGGTGCTTGGAGCCTGTAAGTTAATTCTAAATTCTTTGGAAGTTCATGTTTCTACTTCACTGTCTTCGCTGGCAAAGAACAATCTTAAAATATGACATTGATCTGATTAAACAAAGCCTTTTTATTTTCTTGGATATACTAGATAACATTTTTATTTAATTCTACAGAACTTTACCTTGCTAGGGGAAAATTGTAAATATATTTTCTTATTATGTTCAAGAGCATAATTGTTTGCAAATTTTGAATACAAATGTAACTAACAATATACTTGTTTCCTTTTAAAGGTGTGCATAAATATATTTCTTTCTTTTATGATACCTTACCCCTTTCTAGACAGGAGGAATATTTTAACAGTTGTATTTGTTTGTTGTTTCAGAGGAAAAGACCTTCAGGTTCTTACTGAAACAAATACTGCTGATCAGAAAAATAAGAGGCAAGCCTGTCATAATCTTTCATTTATATACTTATGAAATGGTTATGGTTGATTGGATATTAGTATTAATATCTGTTCTGTAAAATCGTTAGATTTTTATTTGTTTACAAATGAGAACCTGGGTAACCTTTTTATAATCTTAAACAATTTGCCAATGAGTAATGTTTTTGTTTACTTACAGGGCATTTAATAGACAATATCAATTTAAAATTATATTATTATTTATATGACATGTTAATATATGAAATTTATTCTTTGAAATCAGCTTTTTCACAGTCATTGATTGATGAGTTACTGGTATAAATGTGGCCATATGGACCTAGAAATTGCATGCAACCCTAGATAACAGCACTTGTAAGAGGAATTGGATCTATATATAATAATAAAGCAAGTAACATATTTTGGCGGCCATTTCCATAGTTCATGGTATTGACTCCTTTACTGAATGAAATTCTGTTATGAAGTTAAAATGATAAAGCCACAGGTGTAGCAGGTGTAGGCAGGACCTTCACATGTAGCATGGGAACACAATTTGACACAGGGGCCATAAATTGAAACGAGATTCTGACTGGGTATGTGGAGGACTGTTCATCAGTGGAGCAGGTTGCCTGGAGAGGTTGCGCCATCTCTCTTCTTGGAGGTTTTTAAGACCCACTAAATAAGACTTGAGCAAACTGGTCTGACCTTAGAGCCCCTGCTCTGAGCAGAAGATTGGACTAGAGAGTCCCTGAGATCCCTGAATTCCAGCCTGAATTATCCTACAATACTATAATGAACTCGGCATTTTTAATCTTTTTGTAATTCTTTTGTGGTGTCACACTAGAAAGAAACTGAAAAATATTGAAGCCTGAACAGATAACTACTTAATGTAGTCAGGAATCTTCCCTGTGAAATGCATACAATTTTTTCTTCTTTCAACAAAATTCAGCCTGTTTAATATGTTTAGATTAAATAAAATACTTGTATTAATTCTGAGGTCTCTCTCATTTTCAGAGATGAGGATCTTGGTGATAACACTGAAGTAAAGTCTTCTGATGACCAAAGTAAAAAGCGGTGAGACTCAAATCATAGTTCTCTCTAGAATCTGAAGAGCTTAACAGTTGTAGCTGTTTAGTGTGGTACCAGAAAATCGGAATTCCTAATACAAGCAAGCAAAATTTTCCCATTATTAGTGAGATATCTGTATTATTTCTAAAATATTCCTTATTGACCAAATGTAACAATAAAGCTGCAGGTATTTTGATAATAAGCAATGACTCAAATCTATAACCTCTTGAAGAGAATGAAAATGACTGGTGACAAGAGCCTCATAAGTATTTTTATGCTTATCTAGGTGTTTTGTTAACTCAGCTGCTAGAATCTCAAACAAATACAAGTAAATGTATTCCTAATATAAAAGTTTCACTGTTACTAGGTTGCATTATTTGCAAAAGCTAGGATCCATTTCTGTCAATTAAAATGAAGTTATTATTATGGTTTTAGCTATCATTCTGGTGGTATCTTTTTGAGTCTTCTATTTAGTGTATATCTGAGTGAAAAAGAAGAGCTTAGCTATTGTATACATAGACAGTTTTGTTATTTTTTATTAGAAAATATTTTTATCCTGGCAGTTCCACTTGACAATCTGACCAGAGAAGCATTTACTGAGTATCTATGGTGAATGTTTCTCTTTCAGTTCTGAAAGGAGGTGTGCCTAGTTAGGAGTCGAGCACAATAGACGGTGCTGCTTCATGCAGCATGCTACGCATATAAAACATGACAGCACTGAACGAGGGTCGTTCAGCAGAGCTTCAGCCCTTGGCATGCTCACTGAAATAACATACTCATTGAAATAAACCACTCTGCAGCCCAAACATCCAGAGTTAAGGCTTGCAATCATCAAGTTGTTTCAGAACCTTTGGCAGAACCAAACAGAGCAGCCTTTGTCTGAGCTGCTTTGTAAAGTCACCAAAAATGTTATTAGTACTTATTCCTTAAATTCTGTAATTTGTATGACAAGGTTTATTTTTATGTTTGTTTGACTGTCATGTTTGTGGCAGGGAAAACCACAGAGACAAGGTGTCTTTTGCTTGAATCACAATCCTGCTTTTTGAAGTGAGTCTACATATCTCTTGAGCTGGTCATTTCTAAGAAAAAACATACGTAACTGTTGTATATCCAAATAAAAGAAAAAAAAAAAGGAAAATTTGGGACCAAAACATGGTAAGCCTAAGAATACATTACAGAATACTGACAAGAAAATGTGGAATGCCATCCACCACTGAGACATTATTGCACAGTTGAAAACCTCAGTGGGCACTTCGAGGAAATGAATTCAATTAAAGTTAGATGAAGTTTCTGATATGAATATATCTAAATATATCAGCATAGACTGAAGGACTTAAAATTATAGGCCAGTAATTGCATTATTTTTCACAAGCAACAATTTAACAACAGTAAGAAAAAGACAAATTTCTTTACCTACTTTTTCAAGCTCAAGCTTCTGCATTTATGGCTGTAAATGTAAATTAAAGATGTGTAGCTCAAAATTATTTATAAAAAGTGTTCCTTTTCCTGTTGCACGGTTTCTTTTTTCTTAGGGTAACTGAGAAGGCATATGAGAATCCTCCAAGGGCTCCAAATAGTCTCCCAGAAACAAACTATTCGAGTGACAGCAACAGAAAGACCAGGTACTGTGGACAACGAATTGAGTACTGTAACATCTAAAATGACATTTCTTGAAAAAAAATTATGAAAAAACATTTTTATGCAGGACATTTCAGGGATGCTTAGAAACCTCACATTGGTCTCTGGAATCATACCAGCTCTCTTCCAAATCTGCTTCCAGGATCCCATGCACAGAAACCCACAAATCACAGCTCTGGTGCACAGAGTGTGGAGCACAAGACAAATACTGTTGTAGCTCTAGAGATGTAGCTGAAACATGATTCAGTAGAGGAAAGGCTCTTATTTCTTATGAACTTATTACTTTATGAGGCTGAAAAAATTACGCACTTTACTCAAGTACCTTATTAAGTTCCTAAAACTATATGGGATGAATCTGTACCCATGTATCACCAATCCAATCTGTGAAACTGTGACAGGGGTTTCTGACTTTTTGACCAGGAACAAGCCATTTTAAAACCCATTTCTCTTGCAATACTCTTACTCTAGCTGGATTCTACTTCTGCAAGCACACATACTGCAAATCTGAGTGAAAAAATGGGATGCAGGGATATTTAATAGAACTAGTTATATACTAGGTCTGTTGGTAACAGGAAATAATTGAAACAAAGGAAATTATACCTTGTTCTTCATGGTTAAAATGCATTTTCAAGAAATATGACAACAACAACAACAAAAATTTCTTGATTGAAAGACCTTTTCAGATTAGGAAAACCTCTCTACAGTACCAATCCACCCATCTATATGGATTAATTAAGTATTAATGTAAGCAGGAGTGTTTAAAGACATAACCCTATATGTAAGGTGTATTGCTGTATAGTAGTTGGGAACTACCTGAGTTAAGGCCCATGACTTGGCAGGGAGAGGAGAAATCTTCTACTGACTCTTACTGACAGGAAAAATAGCAGTCACGGTCTGGTACTTTATGGGCAATCTCCCTGTCCTTAACATTATGAACACCTGAGCCTTGGTGTGGATACAAATGGGCACAGGATCTCTAATCTCTCACTTTCTTATGTTTGCTGTAGGAGGTTGGAGAAGAGTTAAAACTTATGTATTCTGAAACTTTTGCATGGCCTCAAAGGACAAACCCATAAATTGGCTGAGGATAAAGGCAAGGAAAACAGCATACAATATAAGACTAAAAATGAATATCCAACAGAAAATATAATTAGCATTTTGCAGCATTTTACACAAATACAGGTTCTGATTTCTAATATTCTGATTATCTTTGATGATTAAAATAGAGACAATAACACAAGAATGGCTGGGCAAAGAATGTGCTGCAATATGCAATGTTACCTTACTCTTGACAAAATTTTTACCCTCTACCTGAAGCTCTAAACCTAATTTAATTCATGATATGTTATTAAATGAATGGTCTTTTAATAATGTAGGTTATTCTTTCACATCTTAGGCAATAGGTTCTACAGAGTATTTGTTGCCGAGTAGTTTGCTGTGTCAATAAGTCACACCACTGCAAGCAAAGGAGTGAGTGATATGAACCGAACAATTGGACATGATCAGATACACAGTTCTCAGGCTACACTGTGACTCAGTTTTCACTTAATGACTTGTCAAACTGTCAGACTATGCATTGAGTTTAAAATGTTCTGAGTTTCTTCACACTTTAAGTTGACAAGGTTAGAAGCCGATTCTTTGGAAATATTTTTGATGTAGCTTCCACATTTTTTCTTCTATACAGTACAATTATTTTTTTTCTAAGTTGTCGTTATATTTACTTTTGTGTATTTAAACCAAAATGCTCTAGTCAGTTCCTACTAAGACAATCAAGAAAATTATTTTTCCCTATACAACTTGCTATAGTATAGTGTTACTTTCAGTCATGCTGCATGTAAATGCTTGTATTATGTTGAGTGTGCAATACACAGTACTCACTTTGTTCTGATATCAACCCTGATTTAAGGTTGAAATATCAACCTGACTCAGCATGAGATTCCACACTGAAGTAAAATGAGTTATATGGAAGATTTGGGAAAAATAACAACAAAAAAAGCAGCACGGGCTCCTACTTTATAGGAACAGAGAACTTATATCCGTATGCCAATTTCACCGTAGCAAGAAAGTTTAGGCAATTGCATCACCAATATGCTCCACCCTGTGACACGTGTTGTCCTTGGTCAAGGCAAAACAGCCAGAAAAACCCTTTCAAAAAGCGATCACTTAGCTTCAGTTTCTATTCCTACTTCATAAACTTACTTTCATCTCTCCTGAAATGAAAATGGAACACTGGTTGTTTATTTGAGGAGATACTTCCTCTGTGGTGAGCAAACCCAGGTTTGCTACATTACTATTAAATAAGAAATACATTGTTATGTTCTACAAAACATAAATAAAACATTTTTCATTTAAGCCTCTCAGTAACCACAATTTTATTACATTTCTGATGTTGCATAGAAATCAAATAAGAAATATTTTTATTACGAAATGCAGCTGTATAGAAAAGGGTATCCGGGCTTTATAACACCTTACACACACACATTATCACTTTGTTATACTTTGCCTGAAGAATGAGATGCGTTCTGGAAGTATATATGATTACAACCAATTGTTCCTAACATTGCTGAACATTATTCAAGAGGGAAATGAAACATGGAATAATTGCCATATACCTTATGAATTTCTAGAAAAAAAGGATAATTAAATCAGTTCAGAAACGTTCAAAACATGTATGGCAAGATGGCTTCTTCAGCTGTCACATACATGTTCATCCCTTCCATGCAAACAAAACTGACAGTTAAGCAACTTAGAAATGGGACTGCTATAAAAGGAAGATTTAACTACTCTTATTTTAAATCAGTATATTCCTTTCTACTCTGATACAAGGAACAATACAGTTACTGTAGTGAACACAAAGCACACATTGAACGGCCTGTATTATAAAGACCTTCACTCTGATTCTAGGAACACGTAATTTTGTTTGGCTGGCTGACAGTTCTTTGAGGACTAGTGAAAGAAGCAGAGTAAAAGGGAAAAAAAAATACAGTCTGTCACCATTTCCTGATACGTATCATTTAGGCTGGGATATCAGCATTGGCAAACACAATACCATCATGTAAATTCTGCTCAATGGGCTTATGTGGATTTAATTTTGAAATGCTGAAGAATCATTCAACAATAAAACACAGTCCAAGGACACTGTGTTTCTAATTTAGGGGTCTTTTATTTGATATAGTATTCTTTATGGTTGTGAAGGTACAGAAAAAGAACTCATCACCATGACTTTTTTTTTTTACAAGCATGTTACTTTAGTTTAATTTGCATATTATCATCAGTGTAGTGAAATCTTTAAAAATATAAAGTACTGTTTAGTGATTGCTATGCATTCTCTGCTTCACAGCAAATCATCATATGGTTCCTATGAAGAAAATATAACTGGAAATACTATTAAAACTGTTTACTCCACTTCTGATCGGTACGTACACATTAATAACATCGTAGAGTACCAAAGGACACAGACATTTGCATAAGCGTTCAAGTGTTCAGACAAAAGGGAGCAGCAGAAGTCACTACCAGGCTCATCAAACAGCTTTCTATACAGAGCTCTCTTCAGTGGGATCTTGCCAGCAAATCATTACCACAGTTAAGCAGCTTAATATTATGTTAGGCTTGTCACAGCTGACATTTTAAAATATCTATAGGAACAATAGCCAATGCCTCAAGCAATAGGGTTGGCTTTGTGATTCTTTCGTTTCTCTCTCAGGCAGCTGCTTACTCTGCAAAATGTCCTTCCTTTGTGAGAATGGTGTCTGTAAAGACCAATTTTATGTACAGATGTGGAGGAATACATTCACATGACGATGCTGTTAAAAACTATGTTTTCACAACAAACAGGATATTCCCAAATGTAAAAAGCATATTTGCTCAATCATTAATACCTTACTTCACAGGGGGAAAAAAATGTTAAAGGGTAATTTGGACAGTCCCATTACTTGGAATTACCAAATCAGAAAGACCTGTATCCTTTCCAACATAAAGAACTCTGGGAATGATTAAATATTACAGTGGCTTGTCATTGAGTGGAAAAGAGCAAGACCTGTTCATTTTTTAATGGAAAAACAACAAAAATTTTATCTAGATAAAGTATAGATTGATGTCACATAAGAATGCAACATGGGCTGGGAAAATTTTTAAAAAGTACTATTGTCATGAATACCAGGTAACTTGTTCTATACATGTGTTCACTGTAACTGCCATGAAATTTTAAGTTCTGTCTGACATACAGAAAATCAGAAACCCTTTAAAGCATTTCAGCAACACAGAGCATTCTATGCCAGACTGATCAAACTATTGCAATTTACTTTTGTGATTAAAATGTTAAAATCCCTGTCCTCCACTTCATCCCTATTTAGTATAGGTGTTCCCAGACGTTCAGCAGCTTAGTTCATTTCACCAGAGAAGACTATTCTCTCTATGAAGGTATTTTTCTACTTGACAATTATGTTCAGCAATTTACCCATCACAGAAGGAGTATATTACACTTGTCAACTGGAATGGAGGGAATACACACATGACATTTTTCCATTTATGGCCATTTTACAGTATACAAATGTCTTTCCCACACAGTGTACTAAGGTTATCAATTTTCTGCTTGAGTTTTCAATGGCAGCTCTTTTTCTGACAGCTGATGTTATATTATATACACAGGAGTATAATTGGAAAAGATATATGTACATACTGCAGGAAGCCCTTGGGCATAGATGCCAAAATGATCTTAGATGCCTTGCAAATTTGCTGTCATTCAACTTGCTTCAAGGTAAGATTTCACCTGCTATTAAGAAATATAATTTGAATGTTATATCTGCACACATATAATCAGAGAATATTTAGGCTTTAGGCCTTCTCCACCTGGGAGAATAGGAAGGCTTCCAACTGGAGGAGATTAATGTAAGAAATACTAATCTTTCTGTTTCTCTCCCCTATACAGGCCCTTCCTCTTTCTATTTCTCTCTCTCTCCTTCTCCCTCTACTGTTGTTCTCCTGCCTCTCCTCTCTTGCAACCACAAGGAGGATAAAGGATGCAGCTGCCGAATGTATCCTGAATGTCCCACACATTTATAAGCCTTCACTTATACACACTTTCAGTCTGATACACTGAATTACATCCAACTTACACATTCTTCATATTATAAAATTTTGTTCAATTTCTTTTTTTATGATGTTTTGTAGATGTTCTTGATTAAGCGACATGTAAAACAGTCTCATTAAAACCTAGGTAATTTTTTTCTCTGGTTCCATTAAGAATGAGCCACACAAGAGAAATTTTTTTTGGCTTGTATACCAAAATCTAAGCCTCTGCCTAAAATTTGCTTTTAAACTTTTCTCGTGGTATGCCTGACAGTGCCCAGTCCTATAGTCTGTTTTCTTTCTGCCTCATTTATCTTATTTCTGCTTTCATCTACACACAGTTTGTTGTTCTAACAAGCAATACTCTGCAATATCATTGCATTAGCATAGCTCATATTTCTGCCCAGTCCTGCACAGCTTTTACTTCAGCTTCTGACAGCAGTTCTTTTACCTATTTACTGCATGAAAGTAGCACAAAGCAGAATACAGCAGTAAGGTTGCACTTAACATGTCTGAAGCTACATGTGCTTTTTGTCTCATATGGAATTTCTGAGCTCTGTGAGTACCAGAAATGCAATTTCTTTCATGGAAACCACTATGTAGTATCTCCTCAATACTATCATTGCAGGTAAATATAAGCTTTGGTTTGCTTCCATTCTTTTTAGACAGATCAACCCACCTAAAGAGGAATGGGCTTTTTATGCAGTTAAGAGTATTAACATGTTGGTATTGGCTGAATTATCTGTTATATATTTATGCTTATTTTTAAGCTATATTGTTTTTGCTATGTATTCTCCATTTGGGACCTGTCTGGCCAGCAAAATTCAGCTTAATTTTTGTGTAACTACACACTTACGAAAATACCGTCAGAAATATTAAACAACTGATGTAGGTCTATAGTTCATGCTTGTAGTTATGTATTTAGCTAAACTGTGCAATTTCTCATAATTAATATTCATTTAGCTCCTTACAAATACCCTGTATCCATTAGAGATTTGCATGTAGCTGAGAGCAGAATAACATGTTAATTTCCTTGTAAAGGTATGTACCAAAAGTTCAGTGAGTAAATAATCCAAATTGTAGGAGGTTTCCTCTGTATAAAAAAATATAGCTAATCTTGGTGATCAAAGCTTTGAAGACATGCCCATCCTTTTGCTGATTTAAACAAAGAAACAGATTGTTTTAATAGCACTTTAATACTAATGCTTATTTTCACTTATCAGAGAATGAAATATCCAAGGAAACTAGAATTTACTATTCTTTTATTAGGCTTAGATAAATAAATAAATAGGATTATCTGGGCATCAAGATTCTAGTTTATATATCTAATTACCATGTACCTTGATTCACTCTAGGCTTTCCTTGTGAACTTGGGAAGTCAGCCTCTATATGTATCTGTGTATTTTAATGCATGGGACACAGGCAGTGCTTCTCTATCTCAAAAACTGCCTTTGTTTAGACATTTGTGAAAGCAGTGTTCTGCAAGAATGGGAGAAATAGTTAACTGTTAAGATAAAGTGTCTTAAATATTTTGAAATAAGCAGTTTTACTCCGTTTAAGATCTACTCTGAGTTGGATGGTTAGGTGTGATCATGCTTCCTTCACTCAGTGAAAAAAGAAAGGGATCTCAAAATGGTCATTCATCCTATTTTAGGATAAACCTCTAAGCTAAGATAGAGAAAGTACTCTTTGGAAAGGTCTCAGGGAAGGAGAGGATTGTTGGGTATAATGAGTACCTAGGGAACCAATTGAGACACTGGTATCTGATTTTTAGATGTGTAAAGGTGAGATATTCAGACATCTAACTTCTTGTTCATTAAAACTACTCTTTCAGAGTTCAGATTTGATGATATTGCAGTACTAATAAGCCCTATTCTGGTCTGGGATTGCTTTCTTCCTAAAGGACAGCATGCTGGGAATGAATATTAGAGAAAGGTTTCAATTTAGTTTTTCTTTTTTCTCTGACTTATGTGTTGAAGTGTGAAGTATGTAAGAGACCCCTGGAAGATCTAAAAGCAGGAGACAGCATTTGGATTTACAGACAGACTGTGCATTGTGAGCCTTGCTATTCCAAAGTTAAAGGTAAGGTACAAGATGTGTTATACTGAACATAAGAAAAACAATTTTGAGAACTTTCAAATAACTTCAGCATACAACATAGCTGTTGCTTTTGATCATTTCTGTGTACTTAAACCTTTTCAAAGTATCTAATGCAGTAAGCTTATGGATGATAATCAACCCCAGGTGCTAGACACAACTACTCTGTATCTGTGAGGGAGATCTCTTAAGGTCTCACTGTAACCCGTAGAGACCTACCTGTGCAGTCAATGGAGACACCTTAGAGTGAGGCAATGGCACCATGCCCTGGAAGTGAGAAGAATAAATTGCAAGGTCATCTGAGAATCAGGTTGCTCTGTTGAAATGAATAAGCCGAGGTTCAGAGGTATTTTCACCTAGTGGGGTAAGAATGACCATCGGAGAGAAGACATAGAATCTACTAAGTTACAATGAAAATATTATACTGTGATTACCATTCTTACCTTTGTGAGGAGCATAGTGAGTAAACAAATGTGCAAAGCAGGGCCGAATGAACATTTTCTTACAGTAATTTTTCTAGAAGTTGCTAGATTTTAAATATTCTCTCTTCACAGCAATAATTATTTCCTAAAATCAGTACTCCTGTACAAAATTAAGACAAATGGAAATGTAGATTAAATACGCTGATAAACTGGTTATCAACTACACAATTCTGAGATAAGATCATGTTAACTAAAATTATATTAAAAATTTGTTTCATTGAAATACTTTGTGCTATGCCATTGCAAAATTTGACAGGAAGAGTGAATTTTGCAATTAATCAGATTAGAAAATTAATAAGACATTGTAATAGTTATAAAACTACAGAAAGACATACTAAGGCTCTACATACTATACACTATAAATTTACATGTCCTATTTCATCAAATTGCAAGATAGAGCAGTCAGACTTCAGTAGACATTCTAAAAAAGAAAAAAACCGTAAAGTTTCCTTGTATGACATTTAGAGTACACTGCTTTGCATGGCATTTCTGACCAAACTTTTTTCTCTTGCAGAAAAATGGATCTACTAATTTTGACACACAGAACACATTATAAGGAAGTTCCGCTATTGTTTAGTTAAGTGCATTGGCCTGTTAATTCAAAGCATTGTGGAAAATTATTAATTTGTATTGCTAGGAACAAATTTTGTAACTCAAGTCCTACTGCATGGTTATCAAAGGAATTAATTTATGGGGAATTTAGGTGTCCTTTCATACACACTTTGCAGGAAGCAAAAGAAGATATTGTTCAGTATATTCATCAGTTCTGTGAAACTGCTAAACTGTATGTAAACCCAATGATAATTTATTGAAATTTTCTGAATGTCAGAACATACGTAGACACTTTTTATGAAGGGCCTTTATTCTCTTTTGTGAAAACACATCTCCTCTGATATAAAGAGCTTTTGGCTTAATATAGCGTGAATGGGATTCATCTCCTCCAGGTTTAGCCATTTAGAAGTCAGCTATTCAGTTTAAACTACTGTTTTCATACAGAGGGAAGGGGGTTCATGCTGTACCTTCAAGGAGAGACATCAGTCTCAAGAAGGTTCTTCCCAACTAACTTAATGATCATTTTGGGACAGAACAAATCATCTTTGAAAAATGCATCTCCATTACTACAGAAAGATTTTAGAAAAAAATTGTTAGGGTTTTTAAGAAGAAGTATCACACTCCATGTTTATAATTCTATTAACTATTTTATTACAATTTTTTTAAAAAAGAGCACACTTAATAGTTGCCATGAAGTAATGAAGTACATACTTTGCATGATATTATGTGGTTGTATTTATCTTTCCTACTTTATTAAACTATCTAAACACTTTGGATGGATTTATCTTGCATAAATTTATATACAGTGTAGACATCTATTTCTGAGTTACTTAACCTATTCTGTCTTGCAGTCATATAGAAAGAAGCAGACATTTTTAGGAAGCAATTCAAGTGGTCAGATTGCAAACGTCTATTTTGCTGTGATGTTAACCATGCTTTGAATCTAGGTCTTACTTTCCATGGTTTGCAAAGGAAGTTCACATTTCTAGATATCTACATTAGGCCAGATAAACTCCTTCAAGACTACACTGAAAGCATTTTTTGTTTCTTTTTGGACAGTGTATGTGTATTAAAGTATAGAAATTGAAAGAAGAATTCATGCTTTGTTATGCTACCTAAAATAATCAATAGTTGAGTAGTTTACTGGACATATAAAGGTGTTGACTCCTGGTCTTTGCTATTGGATGTTATTCAGAACTGGGTTTTCTTCCTTACACCTCAACTTAAAGGGACTTCTTGGATATGGCCATGACAGGGTTAGAAAGTTTGGAGGTTGCTGGACCTGAGCAAGAGCTTAGAGGCACACAAAGTGTCAAATCCATAGATTAATATTAGACTGGTGAATGGCGGTCTCAGTCAAACTTCCTCTCCTTGAATCCACGTTTCATAGTGGAGACTGGAGGCATGGATGTCTGTGTAATTTAAACCATTGGGCCTGCAGTTGAATAATGATGTAATCTGTCTTGGCTGGCTTAAAACATGTTCAGGCTAATATGCAAAGGAACCATGAAACAGCAGATATTTTGTTTTGTTAATTTTATGAAAATTTCTTATTAATTAATGGCGGTAGCTCTAATAAACCTATTGTAGATATTTTTTCTGGTGTGTGTCTCTTGATGATGACATATCCTAGTTAAACCATATTTATTATTACTCTGTGCTTCACCAGGAAACAATGAGAATGACACAACAGGGTGAAAAAAGTAGTGGCAGATTTGTAATGTCCCACATTTGGTCCTGTTTGGAGACCAACAGATATTGCTAAGGTCCAGTTACAGTGGAAGAAGTTAGATGTTCATTTGAGCCAGCACATTAGATCTAGCACTTCCTCGTTGTTGAGGGGATGAGAGATTTTAATTTACTCCACTAGAGACCAGGAGCAAATTCTGGATCAAAATATCTGCTACTTAAACACTCACTGACAGTGAAGTACCAGTAAGAACAAAAAATAATAATTCTGTCCTCATTAAGTCATCCTTGCTGAACAGCCCTGGCATGTTTTGCCATGTGGGTTTTTTGTTATTTTTTTATTATATGTTGTATAAGTTTCCTGAAAAGAAACATCAGGTTTGTGATTTACCATATAAAAATTGGCATGGCATTACTCATTAAGAAAAATCATATTAACATCTCAATACCAGTGTATCAAAACTTAAATGTTTTTTGTCCTTCTTGCATATCATTAGCATGTGGTGGTTTATTTCCCTTTGACTGCTGCTTCCATGAAACAATCCAAATAAACAGTTTGCTGGCAGCTGTTTTAATGAAAGTGTTATCTTCAATAATGCCTCAAATTAGACTGAAAAGCTGCATTGAGAGATGATGCACTGAATTATGTGGGGTTTTGTGATTCATCAGGCACATTTTTTTCAGTGTGTAATGGATACTTTATCTTACAAAGCCCGGGCATAGCTCTATGGTGGGGGAATCAAGCAGAGTACAGGAGTCATATTGATGCATTTAAATATGCTGATTCCTTCAAAGCTACCGATATTTACAAGAACAAGGAATATTGTAAGAACAGCTTTCCTGTGTTAATATATTCTGTTGTATTCTGCATAGGTTCTTACAGAATGCTCAGCCTGTGCATCCCTTCCTAGCAGTGCTCAACACAAGGTGACAAACATCTGTAACATTGTCCTCTCATCCCCTTCCTCTTGAAATAAACATCCCTGTGAGTTTGACAAAACAGGCTTTCCAGTACTTCATAGAGCCTCCTTATCTAGGCTTGTAAGGAACTAGACAACATCAAAGGCGTTTTACATTTATTCAGTAGGTCTGCTCTATTCCTTTCTCCTTCATATATGGATAGCTTAATGTGCTTACTTTATTTACTCAGAACATAGGAAGTCAGAACTCTGCTAAACTGCTTGCCTTCTTGGTAGTTTAACATAATCCTGCTGTTTAGAATGAAAAGCATCCACTTTCTTCCTTGGTTTTGCTTTCTGATCATACTTGTGTATGGCTTATTGTAGCTACTCTGTAACACCAGGAGGTGGTTTTATCTGCCAGTCTGGTTGATGTCAGATATGAGGGAGAAATGTAGCCTCCCTTTCTTCCTTCTAATGCACCAAAACATCTCGTTTTGCTTCATGGCAGCATAACAGCAGAGACATCCTTCATTCCATAAAGACAAAGGACAAAGAGAGAATATTTAAGAAGGTTTTGTGTGCCAAAGTCTGAAATTGTTGACTAAAATAGCTCTGTTTAGCTCCTTAATGGATACAGAATAACAGAGTTCTTAAATTGAAGAGGTATTTCCTTCTTTGACCTCCTCTCCTGTGTAGTGCTTTGCCTGCTCTGAGCAACTCAACTCTAATTCCGGCATCAGAAAAACTGGGACTTACAAACATTTCTTGCATTTTGAGGAGAAGAATCTGCAGATATTCTCAAAATGTGTTTGGCACACTCTGCTAAAATCATATCTCCTCAAAAATCTCAGTAACTACCACCTTTTAAAACCATGGAGAGGGTGTTCTCCAGATGAACAGATGAACTTGGCCCAGATAGTGGGAGTGCCAAGTTCAATTTCTCCCTCAATGTACCTAACCAAGTTTCTTAACACAGTGGAACAGGCTGCTGTGAGGAATAAACAAGATGCTCCCATTAATGTTTTTGCATGTTCCCTGACCTGTGCAAAGGGGATCCCTATGGCCCAAGTTCCACAGGGTAGCCACCCTGCCTGCACACCTCAGGAATGACTCTGGGTAGAACATACATAGTCCTGAGAGCAAAAAGCAAAGCTTGGAATTTCACCATCTTATCTGAGTGGTCTAATTGATAATTAAAAGCAGTGTGCATGATTCTCTCTTTATCTCTGTTAATGCAATGTTAATGTTCCTTTCCAGCAACATTAGAGGAGTTGTCACTCAGATTTGGCTCGAGTAGGATGGTGAGGGAGTGGAATTTTGGGAGGTTTCATCCTAGAGTACTAAAAACATCTTCATATGATGAGCTCTTCTAAGCCTAAGTATCTTCTTTGCCTTTCCAGTCTCTGAACTCTTTTGGACAGGAACTATTGAGTTTGAGTAGTGCCCAGCACAACAGTGGCCTCTGGGTGGTACTGCTGCACCTGTGTAAGTGACCCAAGAAAAATTCAGATTTCAGTTCCCTTTCCAAGCAAGCCAGTTGGAAATGTACTATTTTTCGTGGAGTTTTTATAACTGTGTCAGTTATAAATTGACAGCTACCGTGTCCTAGCCTGTGCCAAGATGTAAAATGGACTGGTTTTGTCCTGCTAGAATCAATACCTAAATATAATCATGCCAAAAGCACTTGTCTGAGTCTTGGCATTGCTGTGCAGTCATCAGACATCTGTTCAGGCAGCTCAGACAGCTATTGCGGTCAAAACAATGGGCAGCCAACATTTTAAAACTACCTACTCAGGGAAAAAAAGACACAATCATTTCTGGAAAGAAAAGGCAAACATTTTCTGGCATTCAAGCTATTTTTGCACATGTACATGTAGTGGGGGAGATGGGTTTTTGTTCTGATACAGATGATTCCACAGGAATTAGCAGCAACAGACACTTTATTATTACGCGCACAAACTTTTACACACTCTTGGACTTGTAACCCGCAGGTGCTGCCGCTCTGATACTGATTATTGGCTAATGATGTTGTTTACATTACAATGTCCTTCTGTAATTGGTTAATTGTACACATCTGCTGAGAAGGTCGGCACAGCTTCTTCTGAGTTCAGTAGTTAGTTCCTTAAAGGTACATCACACTAACTACAGAGGCAGTTCAGTACACAGCTTTACCTTTTAGGTCAAATGCCATATGAAATCCCTACATGTACAAATACTAAAAGAAGTAGCAAAAGGAGAAAATACTAAGAAAAAGATGAATGCCAATCAAGAAATTTTAGAAGTACTAATGCTGCTGTCATTACTGGTACCATTAATAGTCCGACTTGACTGTAAGATGAATATTCCAGAACACCTTGGCCTGTCTTCCTATCCTCTGGTTCCTATAGGGAGTTTCCACGCATGGAACTTTGAGCTATATTATTCCTGCACATAGGTCAGATCTTGGCATTAAGAATGAGAATCCAGCTAACTATATTTGTAGCATTATAATTTCAAACAGCCAAATATTTTAACAATATTTGGGAAGTATATGACTGTTAGTGCATTTGAACACTGTGTTTTTAAAACTGACAATCCATTTGAACATTGATTTCATCCATTTAGCAAAGTAACATATACAAAAGTAACAGTAAAGCTTTTTGTACCAAAACAACAGTTTTCTCACAGCAAAATTCTCTGTGGTAGTGATGCCAAAATGGCATGGAACCAAAAGAACTGCTTAGAGACAATTTATCTTTAAGCAGCAAGGTATTTATTTTCCAGCATGGGGAGGCTAGACAGTTAGCACTGGACATCTAGCTCTGAAGTTTGAATGAAAACCGGGATATTTATACAGTCCTCCTACAAAGTTACAACATCTTAACGTAAAAATGCATTTAATTTTGACATTAATTATATTCATAATAGGTGGGGTTTAGGTACAGCTTGATATAGAGTCTTCTTGGACCTTCTTTTGGCAGGGTTTTCAGGGGTGTCATTCTGGCCTTCAGCTTCACTTTTGAGGTCTTCTGCTTCTCTTCCTCACTTTGAACTTTTCAACTTTCTTTGTTAGCCTGACTCAGGTGCTGATGCTTGTAGATCTTCTTGATTCATGCCCTCCCTATCTTCTCTGAGTGTTCACCTAATTTTTATTTATGATTTCTGGGTGCTTGGAGTACATTCCTAACATCTTCTATTTAGTCAGAAGGACAGAACAATCTATCAAAGGTTCACACAGTACTTTGCAGAGCTAGGTACCAACATCATCTTAGTTAACTTTAAGCCTTTTTTCTTGTTTCAGTAGCAAGCATACCAATTTTGATATGAATGACATCTGTGGAAAGCTGAAGGAGGAAAGCAGGGAAAGAACAGTACTTTTTCTGCCTCTTCCACTCTAGTGAGAGATATCCCAGATGCCCAGTCAAAGGAGAGGACATGCTTTGAGAATTCTGGTTTCTGGGGTTTAATTCAGAGATGACCAGGACTGTTTTAAAACTCCTCTGCCTTCTAACTCAGAATCAAGATCCCCTCATTAGGAATATAAATGGAACAGGGAATTAAGGTAGCAGGGACTTTTCTTCTTATAATGAAATTGGAACAAACACAAAGGAAAGATCTAACTAAGAAGAATATGCTCTTTTTGTAATACCACAATTCATACACCCTTCATCAATCCAGTGAAAATAAGAAATATCTTTGCTGCACTGCATTTTTCTATTTTCAGATTGTCCTAGAAACAGATGATTATAGACCAGCACTCCCCCAGCCTTGGAGGTGTGTTCGACACTGACTGCACACCTCCAGGATGGACAAAAGGGACCCAGAGGGAGAAAGACTGATAGATCCATCCCTACCCAGACCCAGGACAGCTGGCATGGCAGGAGGAATGGCAAGGGTTTTTATGCCATTCTCATGCTATGTTGCAGGAAAGATCTGAAGTACCCTGCAAGTTATACAGTTTATATGGAAGAGAGAGTCTGGAAAAAAGTTTGCATTTAGATTTTCTAACTGTACCTAAATTACCCTCTAGGTATCTTTGCCATTTACTGGATCTTTTGTGATTGAGTGGGGTATAGATAGTGCAAGACAAGTTTTTACATGCTAGGCTTTTTTGATTCAATCCCACCTAACAGGAAAAAAATAAATTATAACAATAAATTACATGGGCTTTTCTGGATATTCAGCAATGATTTTTTTGCTCAACCAAACAGAACCTAGATAAAAGTTCAGGTACTTATTTTTTTAAACCATTCCCTATCTAAAAATTTTACACACCCACTTTGGTAAGAGAAAAACCTTTCAAGCAACTGCAAATTTTCCATGCTCTTTTGACACAGTATAAGTGCCATTCAAATGGGCCTTCTCAAACACATTATTTCCAGACTGAGAGGTTTTTGTATTATTTCATTTTTCCAACATAGATCACATAACCAATGCTAAGCATATTGCTGCATATTTTTTTAAGAATCTAACTTCTAAACTACTTTGTAGCGTCCTAAATCGTTCAGTCTGTTGGACTATATGTCCTAAAATTTTGCAAACTCTAAAAACCACTTAGTTGTCCATATGATGGAGTTGCTAACATGGATAGTAATTCTTTTCATTTTATTGCAAAACTGATGAATTTCTTTAATATCTCCAACTATATACAGAAATTAATTTAAAAAAAAAGGGAAGGGGAGGGAAAGATCTAAAGCATTTCAAAGTCAGAGTGATTTGATACGGAACTGATTAGTTAAAATAACAATCCATTGAATTAGAGCTGTCATGGATAATTTTGTCTAGATGGATTTACAAACTAGCATACCCTAAGTTTAATGTGCAGACAGTATCTCTGGATACCATAAATGCTCATTTTCTGGAGCAATTTTGGATTTCATCCTATAATATATCCTGGTAGTTCAGAGAAGGAAATTATAAAAAAAGAGAAAGTCAATTAGCATGATATTAGCAACAGCTACAAAGTCAAAATGTTTGCAAGAGACACCGAGAATAAAGAATCTATGATGTAACTCCAGGAGAATGTTTAATTGCTCACATATTGCAGAGCACATGTACAAATTTAACAATAACAAATTGCCACATCTAGGCAGTATTTATGACAAAACTTTCTGAAGGTCAAGTAGGACAATGTTGAACTTCTTACAAACATTTACCCTACCAATTTGTAGGCTTGGTGCCCAACAAATTGGAAGCATCAGCTGGGACATCAGCCTTGAAAAATACATGAAAATTGGTCTAGGGAACTGTATTCCAGTTAGTCTGATTTTTTATCAAGTCAATTTGTACAATTTATAATAAATAACAGCATACAAAGGCATTTGGGTATGTATGATACGTTAGAGGAAAGTCCACACATTAAAATCAGAGCATGCTCAGGAATATATGAGCATTTCTAAGGAAGCCAATATGTTTTCAGATAAGCTGATTTCTTTAACTGAGTACACTTGGACTTAGAAGAATTTTTTCACAGTTCTTCCCTAAGTTATCATGACATAAGAAAACATGGAGTAAGAACAGAAAGGATATAATGGGTTAAAAAATTCAGTTTTCTTTATGGAGAAGGGAAACAATGGAGGGTTCAGCCTGACTTCTGTGGGGGCAAGGCTACAGAAATTAGGGCTTGTCAGCTGGGAAGAGAAGTAACTGAGTTTTATATAGTCATGAATGACAAAGAGAAGCTGAATAGAGAATGATTAATCATTCTGTCTTCCTCAGAAAACCAGAATAAGGGACACCCAATTAAATTACTAGGCAGCAGATTTAAAGTAGATAATGCAAAGTAGTTTTTCTAACAATACCTTATTAAATTGCAGCTTTAATTGCCACAAAGTGTTGTAGAGCCCTAATGTTTCAATGGTTTAAAAATGGGGCTCAGCAAATAGAATATTATTACACATCGGTGGCTATCAAAAATAAATGATCCAGATGTCCCAATTTGACTACTTCTGAAAGATGTAGAAAATCCCTCAATATTTTCCTTGTTTCTGAGGTATTTTCCTTAAAAGCTACTATCAGCCTTTGCTAAAGGCAGAATACTCAATTAGATGGACTTCTGCTGGCATCGTAGTGGCTCTACTTTTATAAAACTACTTTCACCTTCATTTTTCAGATGGGAACTGCTCTTTAAAATAATCTCACCAGACTTGGAGTTTACTGTCTGTGCTGTGACCTTATTGTTACACATCTTTTGTATAGCTTAGACTGGATTACTGCAATTAATTCTTTACTGGCTTGGCTGAAAGGCAGGTCCAGCCTGCAGCTATTGCAGCATAAAGCAACAGGCTTATTACCAGAAAAGAGCAGATGGGATTTGTGGACTTGCCGATTCTTTGTTCTCTGCATTGGTAGCCTACTATACTGATTCAGAAATTCTTGCTATAGGACGGTGTGTAAGTAGCACCCTGTAGTAGATTTCTACTGATTTAAGGTATATGATTTCTCAGGTCCTGAAATAAAAGGTTTCATGGGCACATTAGGATGTTTGGGTTTGGTGGTAGACATATTTTATCAATGCCTTAAAAAAAAGAATGGAGTCATCAAGTCTTCAATTGGTTTGTAAAGTGCTGATGAAGTTCTGGGTTGATCAGCTACTGCCGGGATACTAAATGGAGCTCACTGACAATTTATTAGTAATGTCAATATTGGGAGGAGAATAATTTGTGTTTAAAACCCCAAACAATTAGGGTAAATATTTTAATAACTAAGATGTTCAAATTATCTTTGCAGAAGTCAAGCAGATTGGCATAAAGACCATGACACAGTGTGCTCCTCAACACACATTTTACCTGCCAGCACCTCTATGTGAAGCTACATTATTAGTAGAATTATTTATTAGTAAAATTACAAGTACACTTAGAATAGAGCAACAAATACAACCAGTTAAATGCATTTTTACCCTTTACTAGATTCACCTGTCCATGCAATGCCTAGAAAAAAGGTGGGGTTTCTCACACTGACTGTGAACATGGTAGTTGAAGCATGCACAGGTTTAAGCTGCTTTCTACCCATACTGCTGGATGGAAATCAGGCTTAAAGCATTCCCAGTCAAGGAAGAGCCAATCTTCTAGACCATTTTCTTGGGGATCAGATGTAATAACCCTGATCCTGCCTACAATCCATTCATCTGAACTGCCTGGAAAAGCTTTTGGATGCATGCTAAGGCACTATGCTCAGTCCTAAGCTTTTTCTCTTTGGGAACTCAGTTCTGAAACAAGTGTCCACATGGAAGATTTGTGGAGGCAACACAAACAGCAGGTGGCATTTGAAAATTTGCAACTACTTGTACTCGTAACTGAGGACAAGTATTCCCATGGGGACTCCTGAGATCCTATGTCATGATGCTACATGCACTAGTGTGTCTTCAAATGTGTCTCCTGAGGCAATTCCAAACTAGTGTCTGTGTCAAGATTTTTTTAACGACACAATATCCAGACCACATTTTCATGTTCCTGTTCTGACAACTGAAAACATCAGATACTCAAATCCTAGGGTTTTTTGTTGGTCCACTAAATGACTTTGCCTGCTTGGTTGAAATGAAAAAAGTGATTCCTCCATTTTGAATCACTGTTTGAGTATTTCACAGAATCATCAAGGTTGGAAGAGACCTTCAATATTGTCTAACCATTAGCTCAGCACCACATAATCACCCCTAAACCATAAACCCAAGTGTCACACCTCCAAGATGCCTCTAGAACACTTGCAGAGATGGTGACTCCACCTCCCTGGGCAACTTACTGCAATGCCTAACCACTCTTTCAGTAAAAAATTATTTTATATATGGAGCTAAACCTTCCTGCCTCACTGCATCATCCAGCACTGCTATTATCACAAACTTCTTCTTGCCAGTTTTTTTCATTGTATATTACTGATATAAATAAACTCAATATCACATATGCTGCTAATTCATGTTTTTATATCACTTTACAACCTTACTGCAATAACAACACACTTCTAAAAATTAAGGCTGGTACCATTATTAGTGATCACAACCTTAGCCTTTTTTGCCTGGGGGTAAACATGTAGAAACTCAATTCTTTTAATTATGGCAATAAAGATTACAAATACCTACAGCAGTGAAAACTGGATTATGTTACACACTCCAATGTCACATGGCAGAATTAGAGGCAGATGGTTTTTATACTCTCAGCATTTTTCCACTTCTTTCTTCCAAAGGGCCAGAGGAGACACAACAAAAGTTCTGGATTAAGTGCTACAGGGTTGCAAAGTACTACACCGGGGGCTATACTTATAAAAGTTACATCATCTGAAAGCTGATGGTTTGTGCTCTGGTCTATTTTCCTTTCCAGTCATTCTTATAGGACTGGGTGTTATTATTTGCACTGCAAGGGTGCTTGAAAGCCTGACGAACAATAGTGCTGTTGTCCTGTGTATATGCAGAATAAAGTTTCCAGATTAGAAACAAAAGAGAGAGAAGTCTGACAGGCTAGATGATTTCAAAGTTGATTTATGCTCTGAACAGAGAAATAGTGTCTGTTCCTACTTACACAAGAAACCTGAGACAGCAACAAAGTACTGTGAAGGCAACAGTGGCTGATAAGGCTACTGTTCTGCCTAAAGCTGATGCTCAAGAATTGGGCAGTGACTGACTGATAGTTATTATTAGTGGGTAAGCAAGCAACTTACATACTTAAAATCACAGAATCATTGAGGTTGGAAAAGACCTGTTAAGATCAAGTCTGTTAACCCACCACAGCCAGGCCCCCACTAAACCATGTCCCTAAGTGCCACATCTACACATCTGTCAAATACTTTTGGGATGGTGACTCAACCACTTCCCTTAGTAGCCTCTCTTCCATTACTTAACAACCCTTTTGGTGAAGAAATATTTCACAGTATCTAATCTAAATCTCCCCTGGCTTCCTGGAGATTTGTTCCCAATTTCATTTAAGAGCTTTAGGAGACTTCAGGATGGTGATTTAGGAGATTGTCCCCTACTGATAGAGAGAATGAACTCAATGAAGGTTGTGTGATGCCTGAGCTGTCTTGAGCAACACTGAATGTCTGCTCACCTCCTAGGTGGGAGGAAGCAACACAAGCAATGTTTTTTTACAGTATCAGACAATGAAGGACAATGTAGAAACACTACCATCAGTAAATGTTATTCCATCTCTCTCAAGATTTGCAAATTAAAAGCCCATCTATGTATCTGGACTATGTTAAAGGAAAACATTTCAATACAAGGACACCTTTCCCCTCAGGTGTCCTCCTACACATCAACAATTGCAGTATCAATGTAGTTTTGTGCAATACTCGGTTGAGTCCTCCTGCTCCTTCACCAGCAACGCAACTTCACAAATGCGTCGCTTTCCTTGCTAGGAACCCAAACCCCCATAATCAGCACGTTTCAAGCCCACAAACGCCGAGGTTTGGCTGAATTAGCTCCTTTCAAGCCCAACAAAGCCTCTACTTGTGATTCCCATTCCCCTCACACTCTCAGTCTGCGTAATTACTACCCTGACACCACCAGGCTCTAATTACACGGCTCTGAGGGGCGCGGCACCCGGGGCGGGATGCCGCCCGCGGGCGGTGCGGGGTGCGGTGCGGAGGGGGACGGCACTTTGTTTAAAGCCCGGGGGCTCCGGGCGGAGGTGCTCCTGCCGCCCTCCCCACGCTGGGTGGCTCTTTGTTCCTGCCGAGTGCGTGTGCGCGGCGCTTTGGCTGAGGAGTGGGAGGGATCCCGCCCGCGCCCCCATTAGCGGAGGTGCAGAGCGGGGCCGGGCCCCCAGCTCTGCGAGCGGCGCCCCCGCCTCCCCCGGGGCCGGGCGCTGCCCTCCGGCGGCGCGGCGGAGCAGGTGCCGGCGGCGGCGCCGGGCCGGCAGGATGGAGGCTGCCTTGCTGAAGCCGGCGATGATGNGCATACCCAGCCCGGTGCCCACCGTGCTGTGCCCGCCGGAGCCCCTCGCATACTTCAAGCCATCGCCCGGCCTCCCGGCGGCCAGCGGCGGGCAGGAAGGCGGCGGCGGTCCGGGGGCGGCCACGGTGCTGGACGAGGTGGCGGTGCTGGAGCTGGAGGACGGCTGCGGAGAGGACGAGGATACCTGGTACATGCGGCTCGGCCCTGCCCTGCCCCGCCCCGGCTGTGCCCTCCGGACACGCGTGTCGGTCGCCCCCCGACTGGGCCTCCCGCGGCGGTTCCGCGGCTTTGCTTAGCATTAGCCCCCAAATCCACTTGAGCTCCCTGCTTAGATTGAAATCTGCCTTTTTTTTTTTTTTTTTTTTTTTTTTTTTTCTCTNTTTTTTTTTTTTTCCTTTTCCTCCTCCGTGCTGCCCTGCACCATCGGGGCGCTTGGCCCGGCCGAGGGGTAGGGGAAGGGTCCGTGTACGGACGCGGGTCAGGCCGGGGCTTCAGCCTCCGGCCCGGGGCAGCAGTGCCCTTCTGCCCCGAGGAGGATGGTTGTTCATATCTCAGCCTAGTTTCAGCCTCCTGTTTACATAAGGAATTAAAAATAGCCGAATTTTGTTCCAGGAAAGCCTTGATCTGAGCAGCGCTGCCTCCTCATCCTAAAATCTCTGCCCAATTGTCTCCCATCTTCAGGGATTTGGGAGGGCTTTTTGTCTTTTAGGCATTGATCTAAATTGTTGTGTTTTAACGCAGCTCCAAAAGGCACGGCGGGGTGCTGGTAAATTGAATAAATCGGAAATGAATAGCAAATTAATAAAGCGGAAAATAAAATCAACCTGGAGGAACGGTTGCAGTCACTTTAAAAGAAATAGAGGGGAAACTGACAAGCTAGAGATATAAATAAATAAGTAAAGCTGGTGCCTCAAAACCTGTTTGGGCGACGGAACGAACATCGTAGGGACAGTACTGGAATACTATCTTGGCTGTCTAACCATGTTAAATGTAATTGATTGTCGATTGTTTTGCACTGTCAATAATAATATATAAATTATCTACATTTAAATAACAATTTTAAGTATCTGTCAAAGCTTCAATGAAGGATTTTTTATAAGGCTAGTTTTTGCATCGAGCCAAAGTTTATGTCAGCTGGCTATAAAGCAGCTGAGATGTGTTCAAACATTTTTGATAGAAGAGAAAGGGTTCAAAAATTAAATACCATAAATTTCTGAATGCTGGTTGTGTTTGCTTCATGGTGCACAATACCATGTTTCTGAAAATTGCTTTTGAGAATCATCTATGAATTGTATGGAAATTTTTGCCAGTGTTGCTTCATTGTGTGTACAGTTAGTCTGTGCAGGACTCGTTTGGGTTTGTCAGTCCAGACTTAAATTTCACGTTGGTTCCAATTCCTAGGTTTCTTAGCATTAAGGAATAACGAATTTGATTAATCGTGTCCTGTTAAAGTGTTTTCCCTGTTTACATTTGAGGGTGGCAGAAAGTCACTTTTGTGTTGTGCCTTAGTAAAATTTCAATTTGATTTGCTCCATGGGAGAAATCTTAAATGCTTTTTGGGCAACAAAACTTACCTTTGTCACACATGTATGTGTCCACAGGCAGAGTTTCATCACAGGTATTTGTTAACAAATTTATTCCACTAAGACTAAGTTGGTTTAGTTGTTCAACGTTTTTAGTTCAAGGCTAAATCTCTGTCATTGTCCATGAAAGGTCAGGCGTGTGATGCCAGTTGCTTGGGGCTTTTTTGTAATGTCAGTCTTCAAAGCAAACTACTATCTGGAAAGGCAAAGCCCAGTGCCTATCCTAGTTGTTGAGTAGTAATTTTAGGCCTTAAATACCTTTGGTGGGTTTTGGGGTTTTTGGTGTTTTTGTTGTGTTTTTTTTTGTTGTTGTTCTTTGTTGTGTTTGGGGTTTTTTATTGTTGTTTGGTTTTTGGGATGTTTTGGTTTGTTATTTTTTTTATTCTGCAGTTACAATAAAAAACCAAACCAAAACCAAAACAACCAACCCTGTGGAACTAAAGACAAGTCAAACTGCTTTTTGGTATTCAGCTTTTTACAGGAATGTCTGATCGTCAGTCAGATGTTTAGCTTTTGAAGCACTTCTGCAGATTAACAAAAAAGCTGAAAGCTTTGCTTTTCTTTGATTTTTGGTTTTCTCAGTATCGTTTTTTAAATGTGTGGTCAGGCACCATAGGAAGTCTGGGGAAATGAGTCCTCTCCTCAGAGAAATTCAATAGTTGATCTCTGCTGGGATTACCAAGAGAGATAGCAGTTGCAGTGGGGATATTTTATTCCTTGTAAGCTGGAGAGACAGTGCTGATTGACTTCAAGGGCAAAAAAAACCCCGTGAAGCAGACACTTGAATGGTTGCTCTGGAGGGGCTTGGGTAGCTCTTGAGTCAAAACCGTGAAGGTGAAAGGCTCCTGCTACCTGTTAGCGATCCCCTGAGGAGCAAAATCCTGTTTATTTTTTGGTCTTGCAATTTGGCCCCGCTATGTGCAGGCCAGATTCTTTTGCAGTCTGGAGTGTTTTCCTGGTGTCTGAGAATCTGCCTCTGACTGACCATAGCCTCATCTGTCAGAGATGGTCAGGCCAGAGAGCTGCGAGATTAGATATTAGGAAGAAATTCTTTATTGGAAGGGTGGCAAAGTACTGGAACAGGTTGCCTAGTGAAGCTGGGGCTGCCCCATCCCTGGAAGTGTTCAAGGATGAGGTTCTGAGCAATCTGGTCTAGTAGAAGGTGTCCCTGCTCATGGCAGGGGAGTTGGATCTACATGATCTTTAAGGTCCCTTCCAATTCAAGCTGTTCTGTGATTTCCAGCAACCAAGAATAGAGTGCTTCCCAGGAGATTTATGCTCTCCCAGGTGAAATGGTGTTTCCTGTGCCTGCTAATCTGCCAGGGTGACAGCAGCAACCCAGATCTCAGCCTCAAGAATTCCGCCATGAAATCTGCCTTGATACCTGGCTTCCTCATGTCCCTGGCCATCTGATTAGTTGTCTGCTCCTGTCTGAGAATGAGGCACATACACTAGCTATTCTTGCATATAATTTTTTTCTGCTGGAGTAGAATATCAAAAGGGGATTTTCATTGTTTCTTGGCAAATATTTTCTAATCTTTACAATTATGGCTTGTACAACGTTTGATTCATCTGGGAGAAGATGCTGTGTATGAAAATTAGGTTATAATCAGCACTATATATAATAAGGTGATTAAATTGTGATAGGTAAAAGTGTGAAATAGTTTACAGTGAAATTGTGATTTAAATATAAAGTCAGATACTGAAGTTGTCTAATCACTAATGAAGACAAGTATAAAAGGGACAAGTGAGAGCACCTTTTATATGTGTATAGCACCTAATGCATTTGAACTTCAGGCAGTGCTGGAGTTATGACAGTGGTAGTGATGAGATGGAAGATTTTAATGTGAAATCTACTTGAACAAATGTAGAGTTGATATTTTGCCACCTACTTTTCGGAGGAGGGAAGAAAGAAAACTAACATAAACTCTTCTACTTCGTAAAGTCTTTTTTTAAGTAGATACCCTCTTGCAGGGCTTTGCATGTTATGAATTATTAGTGAGCTAATAGGAAAGAACTTAAAAAAAATGAGCTTTTAAGTGTTGCATATCTGGCTGATATTTTTGTGTGTTTTGGTTAAGGTTGTACGTCTTGCCTACCAAGACTCGCACTCCTCAAGAGAAATCGCTGAGTCCTCTGCAGTGGTGCAGGCGTGTTCTGGATCATCCAACTCCTGAGATAGAGGCTGCAAAACGTTCCCTATGCTTTAGATTGGAGCAAGGTAATCTTACTCTTTGAATTTCTTTATTAGTAGGTTGGCATTTTTGGTCTGGTGTTTCACTCCTTGTTGGTGTTTTTTGCAATTTAATAGGCTTTACAAATGGCAGACAACCAGTTTTTTCTGACATATAGATACATGCTAACAGATGTTTGAATTTTTTTTCTGATCATACAGTTTTGAAGGCGTTGACCTCCCTTGTTACCCATTCCTTCTCCTACATAACTTGTTTAAACTTGGCAGTTTTCATCCATTGCTTAAAATAGTGGACCTCTTGGCAAGAAAATTTTGATATCAACTCTAATATTGGCATCTCTATTGAGGTTTGAAAAACAGTGCTTTTGTTTTTTTGCAGTCAGAACTATTATGGTGCTATAAATCTTTAAAGACATATTTGTCTGCATCTAATGTAGGGTCAAAACTTTGCTAAGTGTGGGACAGAAAGACTGAGCATGTTCTGTGTGCTTTGGAGAATATGGGTAGCTGTGGTTAAGTCTTACCCAAAATCAGGTATTTAACTGACTCAGACTCTGAAGGTATCTGGCTCTTCGCATTGACTTAAAAAGATACTACAGTGATTATTGCCCTAGCAGTATTTCATTGAGCTCCTTTGGCTTAAATTCCATGAGCCAAGATGTGGTTCTTATGTTGGTAATCATCTCACCTAGCTTTAGGGTTGAATTTACCTTGTGAATTGGACATCTGAGTTCAGATATCTCCTGTGAGCTGAGTGTCTGTGCCTGACCATCCATGGGAGTTTTGTCCGTAGTCAGAGGAACTGGGGGAGCTGCTCAGGTGACGAGCTCTGGGTGTTGGCCATACAATGAATTCAGTAGCTCTCTTTAAGTCCAATGACAGTAGTGGGTGCTTGGCACTGCCCTCATCTGGTCACCTGAAGGTACGTGTGTGGTGTTGAGCATCTGACAGTGGAGCTCAATCTGGTGTGAAAGCTCCACTTAAATTACCCTACTTGTGTATCTGGTATCATTTGAGATGGCCTCAGTTACCCTGGTTTCTACTCAGGATGGGTACAGACTTCCATAGGTCCTGGGTCTCATCTGCCATCCTTTAATGGTATCTTGGCCTCCTCCAGGGCCTCTCAGATGGACAAGCACATCAAAGTATGGACAACTGAATTGAGGCTGTAATGCGAATGTAGAGACAAGACTGCATGACCTAGTTTTCCCTTACAGGAATTTATTTAAATTTAATAGGCAATAAAGGTGTCAGATTTAAATCTTTCTATGGTTATCAGTTTAGTCTCTGTCCAGAAGTCACAGCAAGTGACATATGTCACAGAGTTATGTTAATAGTGAGTTGCTCTGTTCCATATGTTCTACTCATGGTGACTTGTTCATGAATTTCCTGAGCTCTGTAGAAGGTTTCTGGGAAATTATATACCATAAATAAAACTCATTATGGGAGCAGTATGTTCAGGGAGGGAATAGACTTGTATTTATACTGTAGCAATTCTTTGCTAAAATTGCTTTAATTAATAATTCAGTTAGTCTTGATTAACTCTCGTATTTCTTCGTATTTTCATTTAGCATCTGTGCTTTGCAAGTAATGCATAATAAGCAAATGTCATCCTTCTTACTCTTAACTTTGTAGAAGTTGGTTTCACAATATTTTTCTTGGTTTTGCATCAGATGTGAGATTTTTGTAAGAATCTAATAATTTGGTTTTTAAAGTACAAAAGTCTTTCTGTAACCTGACTTTTCTATGTTTGGTTTTGCAATGCACTCGATCAGTAATATATGTGTATAGATACGTACATGTAATTGATCCAAATTTTAGAAGTGACTCAATAAGAAGGGCATTCTTTCCTGGTACTTTCAAACTTTGTGCATGCAAGTTGAACGGTGTTTTCCCTTTTTGCCTTGCAAGGGCATTTTGGAGGTGCTTTGAAATCTAGTTGTGCCTCTTCTGCTTGGCTCTTGAGCCAGTGGTTAACACTGGTGTACTTAGAACCATTAAATGCACAGTCAGAAAACATTTATAATGTACCAACATGTGATTTCTGGAGTGGCTTATAGGTAGATTCACTTAGTGATTTTTGTCCATGGTGCATTAGCCAAAAATTAAACCACTTGAGTTGTCATAGCTCTTTGGGCACTGTAGTGCACATAGGAATAAAAAGCAGTAAAATTGATTTTTTGTCTGCAAAGTCAGCATATCTGAGTAAGTGCGCACAGAGAGAGGAGCTGTGAGCCAAAAGTAGTAAAACTTTTGCCTATTTTTGACTTTCAACTAAATTCTGTTCTCTTCTTAAGATTAATCCTGCCCTCGTTTATTCCTGCGCATGTAAATTTTTATCAGTACATTATATCCTGACTTTTCATAAGGATTTTCATTTGTTATCTGAAATATCCCAGCATTAGGATAGTTCATAACAAGGCTGAAAGTCTTGTGACAGACTTTTGTCACAGCAGTCCAAGGTGATGAAATAATCCAATGACTACTTGGTCTTTGAGGCTGGAGAATCACTGGAATGATGGCGTTTTCTTTTCACTTTGCTGTGCTCACCAGCCTGTTTTCTAGTGAAAATGACTGGTTTAGGTGTTTCATGGTGCAAGTAAAGAATTGATCTTGGCATAAATCCTTAAAGTTTATTATAAGAACAATGGTGGTCTCTAGGATGTGGTTCTTCTGTGAACCACTGTGAGAATTTGAACAAGTTTCTCAACATTCTTCTGGTCTACCACTAAGTAGGTAAAGCTTTTATTGTGTTTATAATGAACTAGGCTTATTACAAGCCCTGTTTCTGTGGATTAAGCATGCTAGCTTTAAGGAGGATAAAAGTTAAATGTAACCTCCTGTGATAAGATCTTTGCTTGGAATTGTTGCTGTTTCCTATCAGCAGTTACAGTGTTGAGATAATATGTTTTTGTTGTTTGTTTTGGAGGTTTTTTCTCTGTGACCTTAGCTGGATCACTTCTTTCTTCTTGCTCTTCAGTTGTCTTTTGTTCTGGTTTGTTATGCTTATAGCAGTTCCTTCGTTTGGTTTTTAATCTTACTGTTTATTTTATTTCTGTAGGTCAACTGAAATGAACAGGAACACTTAACAGTCTTAACGCTGTTGTAGAGCTGCTTCTGTATTTTATTCATAGTACTTGAAGACATTGGGGCACATCAGTATTAAGCCTAGTGGGCAGAGAAATGTGAATTTTTAATTTTATTTTTTAAAAAACTACCTGGATGGTACAGATGGGTATAACCCCTCTGAAACTGATAAGATGGTGATTGACACCCTGGTTGAAGATACTCTGTATAACTCACCTCTGTAAAAAGCTCTGAAGCGGGCGGGTGGATAAACTGTGGAGTTAAGAAGCTTAACAAGGAGTCAGTCTGTAGGAGTTAAGCTTTTATGCAGGGCTTCAAAGCATATCTCATCCAGTTCAGCCTTCCAGACAAAAAGCTCCTTTTTCTTGTAGAATATGAAATACTGGCTAGACTCAGAGTTTGGCTTGGATGAGTTTTTCAGAAATGTTGCTTCAGATGTTTAAGAAGAATAGGCAACAGAAGTCTGTAGGTTTTTCAGTTGGCTGCAGCAGTTTAAAGAGTAAAACACTGGTTTTCTTCTTAAATTATTAATGTGTTTCAGGATCAATGCTTTCATGTCATCTCTGGATAATTTTGTGAAACAGATCCATTGCAGTTTCTCTCCAAATGCTTATGATTCCACAAACCCCAAGCATCTCATCAGTGAAATTTTATCCTTTATTGTACTGGATCCCAATGTTACATGTCAGTTAAGGCTGATGTCCAAATGTAGAACATACTCAGTAGTAAAACTTGCTCTGGCATTACTAGATTCTATTAAAGAGGGAAGCTTAGAGCTGTTAGGGCTACAGGCAAAAATGTTTTAAGGATGTGTAACTTGTTGCTTATGCAGGATTCAAGGTTCATTGCTGTTATCCTAATTCTCTTCCACTTCTCAGGGGTTCATAGTGAAATCGTTTAGTTTGGAGTCTCTGAGAAAAGGAATGTACTTTATTAACTATTAAGAACTGCTGTCTAAGGAACTTTTATGCTACAGTCTGTTAACAGCAAAAGCAAACAGAAAATAGTGTTAACAAAAGCTTTTGTCTTGCATACTTGAGCTGGATCCAGTGCTGAACCAAGGGCAAGGTGGATTTTTTTTTATTTTTCTAAAACAGATTTAATAGGTTTAAGTTTATTTGAAATAGATTTAATAGGTTTATTTCTGTGCTGTCCCTTGATGGATCAGAGATATATATTGTTGCACTCGGGACTAGATTAATAAGATTTCATATGATTGTCTTATTTTTCATATATAGCCCAGGTTAGTTCTATGTAAAA
>VWZD01008413.1:254871-392233 GCA_013396695.1 Sakesphorus luctuosus | reverse complement strand
GTTTGGGGGTTTTTTGGTGTATGTTTCTGATAATAAAAAGTGATAAGCAACCATAAATCTAATCAACATCTTAGCACCTTTTGAGGAATGTGACATCTCGGCAATATGACTCCTACTTTTTATTAAATTACAATATACATATAATTTAAGAATTTAATTTCATATTTGGGGATTGATTATTGTGCAGCTCATAACTATTTGCTTGGAGTAGACTTTAGGTTGTCATTATACTTGCAAGCGAAAGCTGAAAAAACAACTGGAATAGTTGTTAGAAAGGTGATGTTTGGTCTTGCCTCAGTTGAGAAGATACCCATACCATTTCAGAGTGTGTGTTTTATTAATTCATGCTAGCTACTCAGCTCATCGTGAGTGGTTAAGTAGCTAGAAACAGTCAAATTGTACATGAGGATTTCGGTAGGTTTATTTAAAAGAACTTATATTCACAATGTAGGTTCATTGTCTGTCATGCAGCAAATGTCTAAAAGCAGTAGAAGTAGGATTAACCCTGCTTTATGCTAAAAGTGCAGGCACAATTAGTGTTACCCAGCAGAGTACCAATCACTGGGTTTGTTTTTGAAGTATGCAATTACTTTCTTGGATAGAAATTAAAAAAAACCAACTAGGTTTTAATAGTTCACTTGAGGACACTTGAAAGCTTATCCTCCGGAGATATTTTTTTTCTGTGGAAAAGAGAAAACTGTGATGTTCTGGAAGCTGTCATTCCATTTTTGCTGCTGATGGTCTGTGTCTTGCTAATTGTTTGCTAGTCCCCAATTATTGGTTTAGCTTTTGTCTTTCATGCTGCCTTTCTTTCACAGTCTGTTTTTGATGTCTGCAGAAGAGAGCTGGGAATAACATTTCAGAATGTAGACAAGCCTTTTCCATGTGGTATAGAGAGGCTTCTTTTCTAAAATGTTGATAACTTCTATGTTTTCACTTTCAGGGAGAGCATTGGTTCTTGTCTTCAAGCACTGCATGTTACGGGAAGCTTTTGGTTAGATTGTTTTATGCCATGATCCTGAAGTATCTTTTGACTGGTTACTTCTGGCATATAGTCCACTGTCCTGTAAATATGCCATACAGTTTATTTCACGTTGGCAACTGACCTTGCATGTTAACAGAAAGAAGTTGGTTGTTTGCACTTGCTTTCCCAAATGTTCCACATTCAGAGTATCTCTCTTCACCTTTATGGAAATAAGATGTTTACACCAGTAATTTGCTTTCAGCTAAAGATTTATGCACAAGTTCTTCACTCTACCTGGCAATGGAATGTAGTCAGTAAGCTCCAGTCTGAATACTTGAGGCATAGGCATTCACAGATTTGATTTTTTTTGTACATTGAAAGACAGAGAGAGTTAGCACAAATAATAGAGACGTAGAAGTTTATAAAAAAAATAAAATTCCTGAGTGTTTCATAATATTTTTTCATGAACCTCCTTTAAAATACTATTTTCTAAATTTTACTTCTCGAATGGGATATATTTGTGAAATTTTTAATTACATAAAATGTTTTCTTGTGGAGTATTCACTTTCACTGGGGTCACTAAGCCATTCTAAAAGTCTTGAATGTGTCTTCATCAGATACAGTAATGGAATACTTCATTAAAGGCTTCACACTTCAGCAGCCTCAGAGAAGTAGTAAAAGCATGCCGTTGGGGCAAAAGCCTACTTTTGTCAGCGAAAAATAGCTGGAACCTAGGTAGTTCTTGTTTTGAAATGCATTTGCAGCAATTGCAAGATTACATTTTTACTAATTTTAAAGTATCATAAGGAATTAAGTTACAAAATATACTTCAAGTTTTTGAATATTTTATACTATGATTGAAGTATTGGCTATGAGATGTGGTGGAAAACTAATGTGGGATAACAATTGATTTTTAAAATAACATTGAGCTGGTAGCGGAGGCATTTATTTATTTGTTTTATTAATTTTATGTATTTTTACATGTTTTCTGTTCTGTTACCAAGACAAAAGAGGGTTTGGATCACATTCTTGGGTGAATTTGGACCACAGTTACCACTTGCATGATGTACAGTACCTGTAAACTGAGTCTGCACTGCTGGCTGAGCTCAGATTAAGCCCACTTTATAACCCAGAGAAAACTGTATGATAACATCATTTTGGGAGAGCTTTTTCCTTAAAAGCAGATGACTGAACATACTCAACTCTGTGTGGCCCCTCAAATGCAGAGAGGGTCTTTGCATGTGGGGTTTGACTTGGAACAAATAAGTTTTTCTACTTCTGGAAAGACAGTCACCTTCTTTGTCTTCCCTCATTATGCAGTACCAAGTACTGTATAGCAGTACAAAGCCAGGTGTTGGTCTTGCAGCCTGTGCTGTATTAATTCAGAGTGAGATGACTTGCACCTTGATGTGTACATTTTTTAAATGATTGCACAGAGAGAAATGGGTAACTTCGAGAACATGCCCTCATGGAGTCAGATAAATTCCACTGTAATAGCTGATGAGTTGTACTCTGCTGCACTGGAGAGAAGATCAGTTGATTTTTCTTAGTTTTGTCTGGAGCTCTTGGAGCTGATGGAGGACAGGTTGTTTTTGACTAAGTATTATAAGGATTTATAAAAGCTCTTTTTGATCCTTAAGGTTATAATAATTTCACTGAACCTTCGTTATTGTTAGATACCTGGGAAAAACTTACCTGTCTGACTCTGAAGAAGCCAAAGACCACCCAACCTGTCTTAATCCATTCTTAAGCAGTTGTCTGAACTGAGTTTGGAGATAGTAATTTTTCTTCACTAATTAGAAAAAAAAGTTGGCAACCTTAGATAAGAAGGAGTTAAATGGCAATGTTCCTTTATACTTATAACAAGTTTTGAATACGCTCTTCATTTTGCCTTTCATTCAGAGATCATTTCTCATCATCTATTTCTTCAGGCATGGCACTTCAGATCTTGTTCATAGTCAAGAACACTTGGGGATTTTTTTGACGTTTTCACACACTGTGAGCTATCCTATGTGCTTGTCTTTCTATGACGGGTGCAAAAACTTTGTGCCAAAGTCCAATCATAGGTGAAATAGTTGGTGTAAATTCTACAGTATGTGTCTGCTAGTCTTAACTGAGATACATGGTATACTGCATTGTGTTGCATCTGCATCACAGAGGAAAATCTGTGTGATTAAATCTCCCTTGGAAAGGTATTTTGTCTAAATTTCCAGAGCCAGACATGTTTCTCTTTCATCTGACTGTAGCTACCTTGTCCTTGGGTCTTGGCATTTGTTGAATTCATAGAACATGTAATGGCCCAGATTTGTTCCACCTAATTTAAGGCATGTGTTTGGTATGTAACTAATTTAAGACACAATCACTTTGTGATTTGCTGATGTTAATGAGGGCACTAAGCATAATTTGACATGCATCCTTGAGGTGTCTAGATGGACAGATGGGTTTGTTACAGGATCTGCACAACGGCCTCACTAAACAGGACCAGCTGGAGCACCTCAAATGTCATTACATTCTGATTTAGGCAGCTGAATCATGCCTCTGCTGTTTTGTGCTGAAGAGTGGGATGTGCTTCAGACAGTAGGTGTTTAAATGAAGCTGAGTACAAGTAGACTCTTGTGTGTTTATATGTATTGTTTTGTCTTTTCTGTTTAAAATTGCTTTTAGTATATGAAAAAATTCAGTATGCTCTTTATATTGATAGACTATAGAAAGGTTATCAGCACAGCAGAAAATAAGTGCAAGATAACTTGCACTGACACATTTTTAGCATGTGAATATTAAGTAATAATGCACTTCATTAAAAATCACTTGAGAGCCATGTAAAGTTTTGTCTCAGAAGTTCAAGTAAGCTTTTAGGTCTAGAGGCTATAGTTTGTTTTTTCTTCAGGAATGGCTCATACAATGTAGTTCCAATTTCATTAGGCTCGAGATGCTACCCCACTATAGCCTTAATAAAAGAGTTGGATTGAGTATTAAGTTTTTAGAATTTGCATCTGACTAGTAGCATATATTTTTTGTATTTTGTTTTATGTTAGAGTTATTTGACACTTGATGTATTTGTGATTTTTTTTTTTCTTCAGGCAATTTTTTTCTTCATAGAATTTCTGAAGTCTTTTATGGTAGGCGCAAGGCATTATTTTGTGGCCAGTAAAGTTGTGGATGATAGCAACTGAGTCATCGTTGTGTTACTGCCTGCAAAAACAGAGGACTGGGATCAACATCCTAACACCTTTTAAGGTCCTTTCTTCACACAAGTCTGACATGTTCCTGGTGCAGCTGTGTGAAACACTAGCAACCCTTCTTGATGTTCTTCATTTTTCCTACCCAACCCATAGGAAAGGCAGGGAGAGTGATTTCTAGGCATCCATGAAATAAGGTAGGATGGAGTCACAGAGGGAATCGTGGCTTTAGCCTGTTCCTCCATGGTGTCACCAATCTTTCTGTCTTTTCTGCTTCATGTGTTGCAGTGTTCAGATTGCCTCATGGTTATGTCTTGAAGTCTTTTGAAACACTGGATGTGACATACTTACCGTAATCACAAATGTATCTTTATTTATAAATCAGAAAACAAATTTCAGTTTGTAAGCAGGTGCCTATGTTCTTATTTTGTTGGACATAGTCCAAAAAAGATTTTGTTTATTTTTGGATTTTGTTTATTTTTGATCTATGTGGGTGCTGAAAAATCTGGAATAGTTACTTGGAAGAAACAAAACTGTTTTGATGGAGAAGCTTGAAGAAGCATCTCAAACTTTGTTGTCCAATCCAATAATCTGCTTACTGTGGACATGACAGGTTCTGATGGGGGAAATGTTTAGAAGATACTGCAGAGTACCTTTTATCCTGAAGAGTAAGACATGAGCACAAGGATGTTGCAGCAGTAATAATTGTACTGAAAGAGCTTTTGCAATTCATGTGCTTTGACTCTTGTCTCTATGCCATTCTCGTGCTTTCCCTGTTGTACTGTGTTCTTGGGTGGTACTGCACTCCTCTCTCCTTCTCTGTGTTACTTGTTGGTGAGGGGCAAAGATTGCCTCTTTGTTAAATGCTTGTGCAGTTCTTGATGTAGGTACCTCTGGAAAGTGCTCACAAGGAGAAGTTTATTTAAGGAGTCTCTCAAGATGTCTAAAATCACCCCAAGGGAGCTTAAATTTAGTCATGTGCTCCAGGTTACTGCAGGGAGACATTTGTCTTCCTCTAGGGAATCTGAAGAGACTAGTCTATTTAGATTAAGAACTGTTGCAGAACCCCTGACCCCCATGACAGTAATGATAATGGTATTTATATCAAACATCTATGTTATTTAACCCATTTTCCTGCAAGTAATCATTTGGTTAGTAGTTTGTAATTTGGGTCTAGGTTGGTGTTGAAGCTTAATTCTACATGAGGATATGTATTCTGAATACATTCTTATATTTGGCAGTCATTTAAATCTCTGTCAGAACTTTTCTTAATCCTAAACTTTCATCATCTTTTTTTCCCCTTTTGGTGTTTTAGAAATGTGAAACACCTGTTGTACAGTAGCTTTTATTTTTTAAGTGTTTTGTATCTTTTTTTCTGCTTTTGGTAATAGTGTTCACACTTTCTCATAATAAGCACTTGACTGTGAGACTTACTATATTTATCCAGTAACCACAGGGTTCCTGGAGGCTAAGTGCTGCTTTTGACCTCAATTTGAGCCTTCTAGCTTTTCCAGTCTTACTCAATGTAGGCAGCAGGTATACTTGAGCAAAGAAAAAGGAGTGAGGCATCTTGGAATAGGGTATCAGATTCTGAAACTATAAACAGGGAAGCTCTCTCGCAAAACCCTCCTACTAGAGGTTTAACCTGTGGCTACAAATGGCAAGTACATACAGTTGTAGAGGGAGCTATAATGCGTTTATGGGTGTTTCTTAGAGGCAGGGGAAGTTCAGGACTGAACAGTAATGTTAGAAAAAATGCAATTTAGGGTTAATGTTGGAATAATTTTATCTTTTCTGTTATGATAAATGATAGAGAGTTACATCCCTTCAGACACACATATCTGAGCTTTACCTGTCGTATAATAGAGATTCTTTGCTGTTAGGAGAAGTATGGGAATTTGTCCTTCTGAGTCTGATATTAACAGAATACATGACTCAACCTTTGTGCTCACCTGTCTTGCTGATGGTAATGCACCAAAGAAAAAAACATTCTGTGTGCTACCAGAAAATTTAGATTTAGGAAATGTAATTGGGTATATTTTGCTTCCAGTCACCTGTTCAGAGCAAAAATGTACACCTTTAATTCAAATTGTTGCTGCTGTGTCTGATAGGTAATGTAGTACATGTCCACTTAGGAGAGTTGCTGTGTGTCCTGTGTGTCATGTGGAGATGAAGTTCTCTTCTATTAAATGTGTCAAAGCTGTGGATACCTTCTCTGAAGTTGTGCACTAACCAGTAGATAATAGTTCTGGTTTTGTTTTACCTATAGTACAATGTATAGACTAAATTAATAGGACCATCTGTAGCATGGGAGCACTTTGTGTAGTACCTGTGCTCAGATCTGCAAGGGGAGTTGAACCTGTTCTTTAAATCACACAGAGATGCCTTTCTCCTTATCCTAGAAGAACCCCTACGCCTGGGCTTGCAGAGTGAAAGGGCAAAGGCACCTTTCATCTTTGTCCATTTTGTCAATGGCAGCTGAGCCCTTCTTGGCATATATTCAACATGTTTTTTAAATAAAGTTGTTCACACTGTGGTTGAATGTTTTTCCTGATCATTGTTGTGATTGGATCTTACTTTGTTTTTCTGGAATACTACTTTTACTGTTGTCTCCTCCCATCATTTCTTCAGCTCCTGAGACCAAAGGTGCAGAAAGGGAGTCTGTCCAGTAAAGCTCTCTGGGACTGCTGTGATTGCAATGACTGAGCTCCAGTACTGAATGAACAGGAAGATAAATACAATGGCACTGATGATCTTAGACCTACCAGTACAAAGAGTTAACTGAAAACAACATTTCTAAAAGTGTTGTGTATATAATTGCTATCATTGGGGTTTTAAAACTGCTGTTGTCTAATTAAAGTGTGGATGTCTAATGTACAGTTTTAAGAGGTTGGGGAGATTTATTTCTGCACAAACAGAAAAGCCAATTAGCCTAACTGGTTTTGACAAGAGGCCTCCTTCTCACATTCAAGTTAAGAAAATACATAAGGCCTGTACTTTATTTGCCATGTAGGAAGTGGCTTGCTGATGAGGTGAAAGCTTCTCATGTTCTTAGTAGCTTCTCATGCTCTTAGTACACTTGTATATAGAACATACACAGGCACACAAGAGATCTCACCCCTTTTTGTTGTGTTATCAAAACATAATTAGACTCTGAGTTGATCCTGTCAGTGCATGCAGCCTATCTACACCATGACATGTACAAGGGTGGATGAAAGTCCCTCTGAATAGGGAATCTGAAACTTTTTCTCCTTCCCCTTGGATGCTTGGGCAAACTCCTCATATAAGGGTAGCCCCAAGGGACACACCTCTCTGGCTGGGGAAGAGGAGGACCTGTAGGAAAAGTCACATAACCAGTATATGTACCAGATGGGTTGGTGGCTTGAGAGCCTGCTTCTGAATAACAGATAACCATGTCCAAAGAAGCAGCAGGCCAGATTTCTCTCAGTCAATTTTACCCCCAGATACTTTTTTGGATGATAAAGAGCAAGCTTAAGTGCACAGATCATGGGCCTATACTACAAGCAAACCCCCCAGCCCAACAGACATTATTAATTCTATATATGGTATGAGGTTTCTCTCTTCATTGATCCAGAATTTTGTCAGTTGAGAGTAGTGAGTTAGAGGGTCCAACATGCCCCAGAGGATGTGCCCAGGAAGGATTGTAGAGCTGCAGCTCCCCAGATCCTTTAAGTTGTTTGTGGTCTTTCAGAATCACAACTCTGGTAACTACTCTCCCTCTCAAAGTGGAAGGTATTTCTGCATTTTCTCCTGGATAAGGCAGTTCTGAGTCAGAGAAAGCAGATTTGTGCCCTCCTATTTCTGGATAATGCCACGATCCACAGAACTGTGGTATTTATAAATCTAGCACAGTGGCTATCAAACCAATGTTCTAAGGTGTGAGAGCTGCATCTTGGGTAAGCATCTCTGCTGGGAGTGCTACAAGTTTTGAATTATGGCACGAGATGATGTCTGTAGCCACATATTCCTCGCTTCTGCTTATCTACAGACATTCCCCTTGAGTGTTTCAGACCTAGAGAGAATGTAATACTGGTCTGCAAAGCAAGTAGCTGCCTGATTTAAAAGGTGTGGACTGTATGGCAGACAAAGGTTACCAGTGCTCGGCACACAAGTAGCGAAGAGATGTCCCGAGACCCAGACACACTGTTACTCAGACCTGGGAGATGCTACAGATCCACGAGCCAGCACTTAAGAAGACTTTTTCTGTTAAAAGAGTGGCTGATTTTACTATTTATGGAGTATGGTGGCAAATTAATGGAACAATTAAACTAGTCCTGAGTGATTGCAAAACATGTTTCCCACAGTACTTGGGGGTATTTTACTGTATCACACTGTCACTGAAATACAAACAAAGCAGTTATCAAAGTTAACTAATTCAAGAAGGAAAATAAGGTTGGGATGAGTTTCACAATGTTTATGCAATAAGCATGAAAGTTTTGATTTTGCTTATAATGATATGAGAGAATATGGTGTCTCTTTCATAATGGTAACATGTGAGTGTGTGTAATCAATTATAGACCTGTGTTTTGTTAAGGAGAATATGAAGTTTTTCACAAATTTTGCTAGCAAAAATCATTCCTCTTTGAATTAACAGACAGTGAGTAGAATGTGATACTCAATGGTCAATGTTAAAGTGGTCTGTGAGTCGTGATTTCTGACACACCCCTGCTTAAATCTTGACACTTTGCCATGACTACAATGGCATGAAGACACCTGTTCCACACCTGAGCCACCACTCATAAATTAGTATGGTATAGAGCTCTCAACAAGGTTATTTGAACTATTTGAGACCAGATTAATTGTACCCACCAGACTAGGTGCAGCCAGCTGTTTGTGAAGGTATTCTGATTGTGGTAGAGACATTAGGTTCTTGCCACAATCCTACCTTTCTCTAGGTAGAAACACTAGCTTCCTCAGATCTTCTTTGGGGCTCTTGGATACCCTGCTGTATGATATAAACAAACATAAAATTCTCTTGTGAATCCACTACATTTGGAATAAGATGATTAGATTGCTGTAGCTGAGTCCCTTCCCATCCCTTAACACAGGAATGTAGCCTGCTGTTCTAACTCCATTTGTGCTTACAGGAATTGCTGCCCCTTCAGGTCTACTAGTTGAGATTATTGGATGAGGACTTTTCCATTTCACCTGGTACATGCTGGGTGAACCTAAGCAGAGACATGGTAATTTACATGCAGAACCAGCAAAGGTAGGAAGTCTATTCAGCTGGCACTGCAAGAATTGGAGGAAGATGTTTCTGTCGCCATAGGTGCATTTGTCTGCACATTATGATGGTAGATATTTACCTTTGAGTTACACTGTAAGATGGTTACCATTTTGTTCCTTTTTTTGTTCCTAATTTTTAAAATACAGTGAAAGTGCTGTTGGTTTAGTCTGCACTATACATGTAAGTAAATGATTGATGTCAGGCATTGAATTCATCTCACCTGCTTTTACACTCATCTTGGAGGCTGTTCTCTGTCATGTGTTTCGAGGGCTACTGTTCTCTACTTCTGCACTTCTCCCTTAAATTCCCTGGTACAACTGGCTTTGTCATCCTGGTAAAGGTTATTGAGAAACTCTTCCTTTTACAGAAAAATTAATTAACATAAAAGTCCCCTTTCAACTGGAACTGCTGCTGAGAAAGATGTTCAGTGACTTTAATTGAATATCTACAAGCTGTTGGAGTAGGACGGATGCAAGCATCGCAGTGCTCTAGCATTGCAAGAGTTGTCTTTTTCAGTTGGTTAGAAAAAGTGAAAACTGAATGCAGTCTTTGAAATCTGTTTTTAAGCTCTGTTTATTGTTCTCTGCAATGAATGCTGTCAGAGTGAGTTTCATTTGAATATACGCAGAAATCTGTATTGGAGCCAGTCACACTGGACTGCCTTTGTAGGCAGAGCACACAAAGGGGCACAGCTCATGTCCTTTGCAAGTGGAGGTGAGATGAATTGTGCCCTGTCCTTTCTCTAGGAGTGTATTGTATCCTGAGGTGACTAGGTCAGCCATCAATGTCTGTACATAAAAGCATCTTCATTGTGTCAGGGATGCAGGATCCAGCATCCTAAAGCACCATAAATAGGTATAGGAAGAGAGAAGATGTGAGGGAATAGCATTCATACATCCCTACCCTGATACCATCCCAGCTGTATATCCGGTTCAGACACTGACTGAACCAGATATGAACTCTGAATTAGATGTGATTTATTAACCATCTGTTGAGAGTTTGTGTAGTTTTCCCATGTCAATTTTTGCATTCACGGAGCCATTTGGTAAGAATTCCTTGTTTTGAAAGGCTCTTCGTTCCTTACTTGATGCTAATAGTTTGATAGAACAATCTGGACCATATGTTTTGTTCAGGTTACCTTATGTAGTAATACATGAGACTGAGTCTTCTGCTCAGAAAGGTCTATCTTCCTTTAAATGAGCTGAAATGTGAGAGCCTGTATGCTCATGGGTTCTGGTTAAGAATTCACCAGATAGAATGAAAATGCATCAAACTGACAGTTCATATAAAAACTGGGAGCTGGGCAGGGAACAGACATTTGGGCCCTAGGTTGTGCCTAAGGTGTAATACTTCAGCATAATATTTGGCCGATTTCTCAAAAAAGAGAAGCTGGGAAGCCAAGTATGGCTGTTACCTCATTTCAGAAAATTTGCTTTTGGTCCTATGCATGCAGGGAGAATTGTGCACACAGGAGGAAAATGAATGCTGAGACATTTTTCACAAAGCCTCTGTGCTTGTCCGTTTGCATAGCTGTATCTTAAAGAGTGTTCCTTAAAGAGTCAAGTTAAAAAAAAAAAAAAGAAAAACCCCATAATCCATCCCTCCAAAGCACATAGTTAAGCTTCAATGTCCTTTTTTTGTGGTTTGTAGGAAGTAGCTCATACCTCTCAATTCCATTTCCTTTGTAGTCTTTTTGAATTCTTTGATGTCATAAAATCACTTTTGTGACAAAATTGGGTTGGAGAATGCTCTTCATCATGCTGCATTTGGACAGAACTGTGGTTGTTTTGCTAGCATGCCATATGTCCAAAGATAATTTTCGAGTTAGCCTTTCACTGTATTACACTGAAGTACAGTAGTTGTACATTTACTTTGAAAACTTCCCTGCTCACACCCATTGCAGTATGCCAAACACCGTTGCTGATTGCATTGTTTTGCTGTGCTAGCTGAAAGTTCTACGAACTGCTGCAGTTTCAATAGGCTTTCTGATTGTACCTTTAAAAGAGGTCTATTCTGTTTTTACTGGGGCAGCTCTTGAGGTATATGAATTGCTTACTGTAATCACACAGTTGTATACTGATACGTACTAACTGAACTGTTTTCTCATTCTGTGCTAATATTAGGTCTTTTTAATACAATTTTTCAAAAAAGACTTGTATTATGTGAATTGGGAAATGAACTTTACAGGTAGTCTCAGTTTCCTCATACGTCTAAAACTGAAGTTCTCACATAACTCTTAAAAAAATAACACTACTTTTCTGGTTTCCTAACCTTAGAGGAAAGTGGACAATCTTTATTAATTTTTCAGGTCCTCGTAATTTGTTACTGTATGTCCATGAGGTGGTTTGCTCCTGGCTGGACAGCAGGTGCCCACCAAAGCTGCTCTATCCCTTCCTCATCTGCACAGGGGAGAGAGAATGTAACAAAAGGTTTGTGGGTCAATATAAGGGTAGGGGGGGGATCAATCAACCATTACCATCACAGGCAAAACAGACTTGGGTAAAAAATTCTTTTGTTAGTAATCAAATCAGAGTACAATGATGAGAAATAAAAACAAATCTTATAAACCTTTCCCTCACCCCTTAATTCTTCTGATTCTTGAAAGAAGTCCCCTTGTACAGTCTATGCTTTGGAAGTTTTTTCTCCATTCTCATTGTAGCTGGGGAAGAGGGCATTCTGTGCCTCTTGTGATCAAGGGACAGAAATGACAAAAAAACCTCAAGCATTTTGTGAGCTTGTGTGGCAGGGCAGGGCAATAGTTTTGGGCAATGACAGTTTCAGTGTGACTGCAAATGTACATTAAGCATATGAAGTGTGACTGTGCCTGATGGCAAAGTTTCTCCCACTAGTAGAATGGTTGAGGGAGCTACAGCTGTGGTTAGGAAATCAAACTGGAATAAGCTGTTGGGATGACCGCAGCTGATGGCTGTGGGAGACTGGAACTAGAAATGTGCTACTTGAAAAGGTAAGAAGTTTGCTGTATAACATTGAACAAGATGGGAAAATGTATGTGTCCCAAACTAACTTCCAGATTTACAGGTACAACTCAATACTCTTACTCACAGTTACTAGAGCTGAAAACATTGCTGTCTTGAGCCCAAAATTTGTAATCTTGTAACTGATAAACCCACAATTTTTTCAAAAAACCCCCAAATTTTTAGGACATGTAATTGCAAAGGAAATGTTTGAAGCACTGTGTTCACATAAACCGTGGAAAGTGTTCAGTCCTCTTGTGAGCATAGGAGCTGAATGCCTCTCCCCATGAAGAAGAGCTAAAGATTGTCTGTACTTCTGGGGTCTGTGTGTTGGGAGCTACTGAGGTTCTTGAAATACAGATTCTACTTTGAAAACTTAGCTGCCTGAAGATCTGGTCCTGGGTAGGGGCTGCACGGTATTGGTTGCTGTTCAGTATCTAGCACCTTTCTACCTCAGACTGCTTCAAGTTCTAACAAGTTTTGCAATGACCCATGTAAATCTCTCCAGGCTGCTGAGTAGTGGGAGCCCACCTTTTCCACTTCTGGACAAGTGTCCCAGTTACAGCATTATTCAGTGAGTAGTGAGGATGGTCTTCATGTCTTTCTCTGTCATAGTCTTTTCAGGCTGCAGGAGTAGTTTTCAGGCTCTGAATTTACAGGGACCAAAAGTGAAGATTGAATACCTGTCTTTGAGAGGGAGATATTAGATAAGCCTCACTGAGGTAATGCCTCTTAGCTGGGTTAGACATTATTATCTGTTGTAAAGAGAGGATTTTGAATTCCTTTCTAGCACTCCAGTTTTCTCCAATGATTAGCAAAATGCTTCTGTTTCCCATGCAGGTCTCTGCATTTTACTCTTGTGAGAGTCATTTTTCATTTAAGTGTGGCTGCCATACAACAGCACCTATGCAAAATGCAGCAGGGAAGTGGTTTGGGTTTTCTGGTCTGCGGAAAGTGTGTCAGCAGGAAACTGCTGGGCGGGTTGGCAATATTGTAAATATTCCTCCAGTGCTGGCTTGAAAGAGGGTTTTGTTCAGGCTATGTAATTAGTACCCATATTCAGATGTCTGCATATATGCAATTTAATTTGTTTTCAGCTTGAGCTTAAGAAATATTTTTGACTTTGGCCTGGAGGCCTATACAAAACTTAAGCTAATTGAGTGGATAAACAAGCTAGGTAATGCCTCATATAATTTAGTATGTTTAATCAGTAGTACAGCACTGTTATTTATAAATTTATTGTTTTCTGTCTTTATAGCAAAGAAATACTTTTATTTGTGTTGTTTAGAGTGGAAGTAAGTTCCAGTTCTGGCAAACAGAGTTCACTGAATTTCATAGTGGACTTATGAAAATGAAAGGTGTTTAAAATGTGCATGTACTTTATTGGTTTATTTGAAACCCTGATTCCCTAGCTAATACAATCACAGAATCACAAAATGGGTCAGATTGGAAGGGACCACAGTGGGTCATCTGGTCCAATCTCCCTGCTCAAGCAGGGTCATCCTAGAGCACATTGCACAGGATTGTGTACATATGGCTTTTGTATATCTCCAGTGAGGGAGACTTCTCCACAGCCTCTCTAGGCAACCTGTTCCAGTGCTTGGTCACACATATGTCCTGGATATATCACATCTAATGCCCCAGGTATGTCTGATTGATCAAGTAGAGGACCTGTACTTGATCTGCCCCTGCTTATATCAAGGTAGCCCCTGAAAATTTAAATGATATAATGAGAATCTATACCAGTTTTTACTCTATGTACACTTACGAACATTCCCATTAATTTAAGTAGCAAATTTCATCTTTTCTCTCAAAAACACACTTTTATATATGTTTAGAAATTTTGTACCTTGTGTTGCTTAAATGAGGAATTGGTTTTAGGAAAGGAATTGCTTTAGATATAGTACAGCATGTTGTGTTTTTGAGGGTGCTCTGTTCCTTTGGAGCCATGCATTTCTCTAGATGTTTACTTGTTCAGACTTTCATGTGAAATTTTCCATTGGTTCTTATTAAATACTGATTATGCACAGGAGTCACTGTGGTGAATATTTGTGTTTAATTAGTGGCTTATATTTTTCTATAGCAGTTACTATTTTCATCTGTTTTACCATTTTGATATCTCTGGGAAGTTATAAAATAAGGTCTTGCTTTTTAAACTTTCAGTTCTATTAGTAAATATTTTAAAGCTGTGAGCAGGCTCACTTGTTGCTGATATTTTTTAGAGGAAAGGTTTTATTGGATTACTTATGTAGCCAGTTTGAAAGGTCCTTTTTTAAAATACTAAGAGTAGATATTTTGTAGCATACTACATTGTCAGCAGTTCAGCTGCCAAGAATTTATCAAAACCAGGAAATCATACCCAGAAAGCTGTGTGGTTCTAATCTAACTGTAGACTTAGATGACTGGGGCAATTCATGGTTAATTTATTACAGAATATTAGTCAGGCTTATGCTTGAAGAAGTCAAATTGTTAATGTGTTTACATCTTTGTCAGTAAATTAAATGTATTTTTGTTTTAGATGCCCCTACTTTCCTTTCCATGGCTGAATCTCTTTCTTCCTTCAGTGCATCTTTGGTATAAGGTATTCAGAGCAGGGTTATTCACATTTCTATTGGGCTGCAAAGGTTAGAAGCTTCCTTTGTTTTTAAAAGGTACTTGAGTTTCTTACTTCATCCGTGGGCAAGTGAGTTGGAGCTTTAAGGAGAAGCTACAAATACTGCATATGGGCAGTTAAATGACTCCCTGACACCTGATCCTGTCAGATCGCAGAAGCTTAGCAAGGTCAGCCCTGGTTAGTACTTGGATGGGAGACCTCCTGGGAATACCAGGGGCTGTAGGTTCTAGTCCTGAGGACTTCACTGTCACTGTCCAAGCTCGCTCGGCTGTGGCAGATGAACCTCAGGAGTTAAAGGGTGGGGCCAGTTCTGCGCACGCTGTGCCTCACCTAAAAAATCCACTGCACAGGCTGGAAGGGCACATCCACGTGGGGAGAGCCCTGCCCAAATCTTCATTCACAAAGCCGAGCCATACACATAAATACATACATACAAATACTGTAAAATTCAGTGCTTAACAGCTGGGCTTTTAAAGATCATATCAACATTGTCTCATCCATGCATACCACAGTGGTGTTTTATCATGCTAACCAGGAGAGTCTCACATTCAGTTTGGAGCAAAATAACTATCTTAAAATGACTATCCATTGCACAATTCTGGGATTTTACAAATTTTACATTAATTAACATACTTGCCTACATGCCTGTAGCACTTCCTATGTAGCTTTCTATGGTTTTGGCATTAGCACTAAACTTCAGTAAGTCTAATTTTTCTGTCTTTATTAATACTGTAAAGTACTCAATATGCGCTTTGATACTTCCATTTGAAACCTGATGAAAACAGTTTTCTATATTTGATCCTAAACAATTAATTTAATCATATGCGTAAAAAGTATCTATCCTTTGCTGATGCTTAAACACTTCAAAGTTTTATTTTAGGCACGGTGGCAGAAGTTTGTAGAATTGTGAATATTGTACACTGATATCTCTGGAGATTAGGCATATATAGAGACTAGTGTAGACAGAGTTTCTTGGCCTCTTCCATCCATCTTTCCATGAGAACACATGCTATTTGAAAGAGGAGTTTGAAATGTGGTTTGCCATAAATACTAATTATATTCTTCATGTGGGTTCTTGCTTTCATAGTCACAATAACTGTTGCTTTGTGCGCAGTGGACGAGCTCACAGCAGTTATTGTAGAGGGTAATGAATGATGTTTATTTGTGCTGTACGCTTGACCACATCTGGGGGTGAGAACATGCTGGCAGCTAATTGGCCTGGCAAATGGTCAGGCTGCTACAAAACAGTAGCTTATGTTAGGCAGAAAAATAAAATCGAAAGAAACTGTCATCCCTTGCTTTTACTGATGATTTCTAGTGGAAACAACAGACATTAACTGTGGATGTGGTATTGAGATCTACTCAGTTGCATGCATTTCTTTCAGTGAATGCCTAAAATCAATTTACTGTTACTAATTCCTTGTGAGTTACAGAATCAGTTAGGTTGGAAAAGACCTCAGAGATCATCAAGTCCAACCTGTGACCAAACACCACCGTGTCAACTAGACCATGTCACTAAGTGCCATGGTCAGTTTTTCCTTAAACACCTCCAGGGACGGTACCTCCACCACCTCCCTGGGCAGCCAACTCCAATATCTAATCACCCTTTCTGGGAAGAATTTCTTCTAATGTCCAATCTAAACCTCCCGTGGCTCAGCTTAAGACTACATATGTTGTCTTGTCCCATGCTTAGTTGCCTGGGAGGAGAGACTGATCCCCACCTGGGCACAGCCTCTTTTCAGTTGGTTGCAGACAGCAATAAGGTCACCCTTGAGCCTCCTCTTCTCTAGGAAAAACAACCCTATCTCCCTCAGCCACTCCTCATAGGACATGCACTCCAGACCCTTCACCAGCGTTATTGCCCTTCTCTGGACTTGCTCTAGCACCTCAACATCCTTCCTGAATTGAGATGTCCATAACTAGACGCAGTACTTGAGGTGTGGTCTCACAGAGCCAAGTATGGGGTAAAAATCAATTCCCTGGTCCTGCTGGCCGCACTATTCCTGATACAACCAAGATGCCATTGGCCTTCCTGGCCACCTGGGCACACTGCTGGCTCATGTTCATCCTGCTGTTGATCGGCACCACCAGGACATTTTCCACAGGGCCACTCTCCAGCCACTCTGTCCCCAGTCTGTACCACTGCATGGGGTTGTTGTGGCAGAAGTGCAGGACCCAGCACCTAGTTTTGTTGGACCTCAGACTGTTGGTTTGGGCCCACTGGTCCAGCCCATCCAGGTCCTTCTGCAGGGCCTTCCTGCCCTTCAACAGATTGACACTGTGTCCCATATTGGTGCTGTGTATGAATTTGATAGTGGTAGACTACATCCCCTTATCCAGATCATCAATAAAGGTATTGAAAAGAACTGGGTTCTCACTGGGCCCCGGGGAACACCACTGGTGATGAGCTGCCAGTCGGATGCAGCCCCTTTCACCAGCACTCTCTGGCCCTGGCCATCCAGACAGTTTTTAACCCAGCAGAGAGTGTACCTGTCCAAGCCATGCGCTGCCAGCTTTTCCAGGAGTATGCCATGGGAGATGGTGTCAAAGACTTTGCTGAAGTACAGATAGACCACATCCACAGCCTTATCCATGAGGTGAGTCATCCAGTCATAAAAGGATATCAGGTTGTTCACGGAGGATCTGCCCTTTCTAAACCAATCCTGGCTGGGCCTGGTCCCTTGATTGTCCTGTATGTGCTGTGTGATTGCATTCAAGATAATTTGTTCCATAATCTTGCTGGGCACCGAGGTCATGATGACAGGACTGTAGTTCCCCAGATTCTCCTGACCCTTCTTGTGGATGGGTGTCACAGTGGCCAACCTCCACTCATCTGGGACCTCCTCACTTAGACAAGACTGGTGATAAATGATGGATAGTGGTTTAGTGAGCTCTTCCACTGGCTCCCTCATCACCTTAGGATGAATCCCATCTGGTCCCATAGATTGAGCATCTAAGGGCACACTAGGTCATTAACTACTTTCTCCTGGATTACAGGGATTCCATTCTTCCCCCCATCCCTGCCTATCTGCAAAGGACACCTTTTGTCCTGAGGATAACTGGTCATACTGAAGACTGAGGCAAAGAAGGTGTTAAGTACCTCAACCTTTTCCTTATTTTTGGTGACTATATTTCCCCTGCATCCGGTAAAGCGTGGAGGTTTTCCTTGCCCCTCCTTTTACAGTCAATGTATTATTTCTGAAAACACTTTTTATTATCTTTTACAGCAGTGGCTAGCTTAAGTTCTGAGCTTTCACCTCTTACTTACTTTCTGCATGCCCTAACAACATCCTTAAATGTTTCCTGAGTTGTCTGCCCCTCTTTGCAAAGGCCATATGCCCTTTTTTTTTTTTTTTAAGTTCCTGTGAATGGTCCCTGCTCAGCCAGGCTGGTCTTCCCCACTGACTCATCTTTTGGCACACAGGGATAGCCTGCTCCTGCGCCTTCAAGATTTCTTGTTCAAGTACGTCCAGCCATCCTGGGCCCCTTTGTTTTTAAGGAACTTACCGAATTTTTGTCCTTAATAGGCCAAAGTCTGCCCTCTGGAAGTCCAGAGTAGAGGTTTTGTTGGTGCCCCTCCTTACTTCACCAAGTACTGAAAACCATCATTTCATGGTTGCTGTGTCCAAGATGAACCCCAGCCACCACATCTCCCACCAGCCCTTCTCTGTTTGTAATCAACGGAGTGTAGTGGGGCCCCATCCATGGTAGACTCGTTTACCTGCAACATTAAGTTATTTTCCATACCTGACAGCAACCTCTTGGAATTGCCTCCTCTCCACTAGGGTGAGTTTCCAGCAGACATCCAGCAGGTTAAATTCTCCCACAAGATCAAAGGCTGGAGATGGTGAAAAATTAGCCACTGCTGATAGAATTATTCATCCTCCTTTTATCCTGACTGGGTAGTCTATAGTGGACTCCTGCCAAGATGTCAGCCTTGTTAGCCTTTCTCTCGATGCTTAACTATAGGCACTCAACTTTATCATCACTATCCTCAAGCTCTGTACAGTCCAAAGATTCCCTGATATAGAGAGCCACCCCACCACCTCTCACCTGTCTCTTTTGAAGAGCTTGAACCATCCATTGCACCACTCCAGTCATGTGAGTCATCCCACTGCATTTCTGTGATGGCAACTTCATCATAGTTTTCCTGCTGCGGGATGGCTTCCGGCTCCTCTTGTTCATTACCCATATTGTGTGCATTAGGTGAGAAACACTTCAGCTGGGCTGCTGATTTTGCCCCTCTGGCAAGCCTGGTCTTGGCCCCTTCCTTCTTCAAACCTGGTTTTTAAATTTCCCTCAGTCATCCCTGCCAACTCACGGGCTAGAATCCTTTTGCGCTTGCAAGATAAGTGGACCCTATCCATCTCCAACAGGCCTAGTGCTGTATAAACTGCCCCATGATCAAAACACTCAACATTCCACCTATGGCACAAGTCTTTAAGCTCCTTTATCATCACATGGGTTTTCCTCTTCCTAATCTCATCTCCAGGGATTTGTGTTAATTGCTGGTTTATAGAGTTGTGTCCATCTGTGTTTGCTCTCCTTTTTGTCCTGAAACACTTGCCTGCTTCACTTTTGAATGGATCACGTTAGTGAATGTTGAGGACAAACGGTCTAGCCAGGAAGTCTATGTTGTGTGTCTGGGCATTAAGGAATTTCCGAAAAGTCGTGTTGATGCTGCTTTTAGTTAAGATCTCAGACCTTTAGGTTACTTTAAGCTTGAAAGAACTAGAATTGTCAAAAAGGAGGGAATTCCAATAATTCTTTGATGAGGAGACACAAAAGAACACACTTTGAATTTTTGTATGTTACTAATGTATACTTTGGCTACCTTCCACAGAGCCTGAGACTTGCAGGTAATCCCTGTTCCCAACAGACCACTTTGTGCCAGTGCTGGAACCAGGTGGTTGCCTTCACTCCAAGCTTGGTAGCATTTGTGGCACTTGTGGCTATCTATAGGTATGTTCCTAGCTCCCCCTCTGGTGTGACCTACGTAACATCTGTGAGGACAAAACAGATTCTGTCAAGGAGAAAAAAACCCAAAACACTATCGTATGTTTTCCATGTTTGCTTCTGTGTGAATGGGTTCTCTGAAATTAAAGTTTTCCTTTTCCTTCTACTTCAAACAATTTTATCACTAATATTTATTTTCTGAACAGCATGAGGATGTTGTTTATTTTGGCATGTTAAAAATTGGCAAAACAAAGGACAGTTGCATTAATATTTCTAGTGGCTGAGCTAAGAAAATGTAAATTGAGTAAGCCTTTAGTTTTATTTTTACATACTTTGAGTGCTTTGTGATACTGCTCAGAAGACCAAATGCTGTGCAAACTTTTTGTAAACAATATGTAGGAAAAGAGATGCCTTGTTCTACTATTTGGTTGATCCTCCAAAAACAATGAAGAACAAAAATTCATGCTTATACAGTCAGGAACTTAATACTGTTAAAAGAGAAGGGAAAATATGGCAATTGAAAAGCTTGCTATGGGATTACAGTTGTTTTTAGCACTTGATGGTTAAGTGTCTTTTACTTCTCTGTCTCTAAACTCCTCTAACTGATAATTGAGCTGTTAATTCAACTATGTGATGATTGATTGCCATGAACAATTCCTTGAAGAGCACTACAAATTTAATTTGTGTTTCTCTACCAACTGTAGCCGGTTTTACTTCCTCTGTTTATTGGCACCCAGTGATGAATGTGTACCAAAAGTGTGTAGAAAATGGTAAACAAGAATATTTGCTGGAAAAGGTTTTGGACCACACTTTTACATGTAGAAGACTGTGTTGATCCTCTGATTTGCTGCTGAATTTTCACCATTGTTTTCTTTTAATAGTGAATAAAAAATGTATAATAAACGGATTGAGATGATTTTTCTCTCTAACAGCACTATTCTATTAATAACTTTAAATCTTGTTTTTTTTCGCCCCTTCTCCCTCACATCTGTAACAGCTAGCCGATGGCGGAACCTCTTCTCTACACCTGTCTCCTTGGCTTTTCCCTATAGCCCTGTTGCAAGACTCACCCCATATACCAATGGTTTTAATAGTCCCAGCTTCTCTAAAACCTCCAGTAAAGCAATACTAACACCTGAACGGACAGGTAATGCTTATCTTTCTATTGATTCATGTTGCTTACAGAGTTGCTTAATTTAATCTAATCTTGCTAGCCTTTAACAGCAGTACACTTTTCAGATGTTTGTATATAAACTCATATTTCAGAGGGAGATGGGTTTTTTTAAATGACCTGAAATTTTGCTATTAACTATAACAAGATATCTTCCTAATAAAATTAACTACAGATTATCTTCTGTTATGCAGCATGTTACCTGAGAGTGATGCTGGTAAACATCAATAAGGATTTACCTGATAGTATAGTTGACTCTGTCAGCTTAAACAGACCACAGCTTTGCTGCTCATTTCTGCCCTGTAGTGCCCCTTTCTTTTGTCTACCAAAACATATGTGCAGCTGTGTAATGAAATTTCCAGGAGAATTTCTCTGTAATAAAAATAACTGTCAGAATCATGGCTGTTTTCAAACTGCTATTGTTGCTACTATCCAAGATTTATTTTGTGTTTGCTACTGGTGTTCAGGGGACCCAGGAGTTCTGAGAAAAATAACTTTCTGTGATCTGTATATTGCAAGGATTTGAATTTTTCCTTCTTCAGTACAGGTATCAGGAGTCAGCTTGTATGTGAGACTTCTCTTAAGCTACAGTGGCAGTGCAGGAAATAATCTTCTGGGAAAGAGACATTAACGTTTTATTTCTGGTGGGAGCAAGCATGGGCTGAGGAAGTTACCATCAGTGTCACACCAATCTGTGTGCAATTTTCTGTACAACCCATAAAATCACTGCAAAAAGATTTGTTTTAAGGCGTAAGGGCACTGCAGGTGAGATGAAGCTCCAGACTGAACGCCTGGTGTAGCTGTCTGCATGTGAGTGCAATGTCTAAGCTTCCCTATTCAATGGGATGAAATCTAATTCCTAAATGAAAGCATCTCATGCTATTTGAGATACCCAGAGGTATCTTCTCTAGCTTCCCTCTGCCACTCCAAAAGAGCACAGCTGTTACTACCTCTGCAGAACCTCAGGGAGTACTGTAACTTGCACATTTAAAAAAGCAAACAAATTTACTCCTTACAATCCTTCCAAAGCAAAGTAATCCCCTGCCTCTCCTTTTCTTTTGGAGATATTACTAGAGAACAGCTGAATTTAGGATGAATTTTAGGTGGCTGCTTTCAGCAGTGCTAAAGGATGCAAACACATCTGTGATACAAGCACAGCTGGTGAGCCAAGTCACAGCAGTTCTTGCCCTGCAGACTGTGGGTCTCTGGTGGTCCAGATGATATTAGAAAGTGATTTACTGTTTTAGTTGAAGGATTTTTCTTTAAAATTGGACAACAACTAGCTCATGCAACTAATCACAAATTAGTTTATATTTTACTATCATGCAGGGGAAAAAGTGGAATCCACAGCCTTCTCCAAAATGTAGCTCTGTGGAGGAGGCAGTGCTATCTCTGTTGTTGTGTAATGTTCAGTCTCAGTTGTTACTGTCATTGATTTATCTGATAATTACAAACAATTTAAAAAGAGAATTAACAGTAAAATGTGACACAGCATCTGAGTACTGATCAGCAGCTGGTGACACATATACTCTTGCTTTTCAGAAGAGAGTAGGAAGAATCACAGCCCCATAAGACAGATACAAATGCAGGTGTGGTTAGACTATGCTGACTAATCTGAGCTGTAGCAGAACTGTGTTGGGTAAATTATTCATTGTCTGGGCTATTCAAAGCTATTTTGGGAACAAGCAGAGGAATTAATGATCCATTACTACACTTACTGCTTCTCATGAGTATCAGAGTTTTTTTCTAATCTTAGTGAATGGAACTACACTTCTGAAAGTTTTTATGTGCTATACAGAAAATATTTTAAGCTACTGTAACATAAACATCAGATGATAACAAATGAAAGATGGCCATACATACTCACAACCTAAAGTTTGTTTTCTTACGTAGGTTACATTTCTAGGAGTTCCCCTTTGAGTCCACAGTCATCAGTAGACAGTGAACTGAGCACTTCGGAGCTGGAAGATGATTCCATCTCCATGGGATACAAGCTGCAGGATCTCACTGATGTTCAGATCATGGCTCGTCTACAGGAGGAGAGTAGGTGGCTTTTTTTTTGGATTTCGTAATAGTCTGAGGAAATTTCCCATAGCTGTTAAAACTGCTCCAGTCTGGTCTCAGTCAAGTGAATCTTTCTTAAATGGTGTCACATCCTGAGTGGCAGGTGGAAAAACTCTTCACCTGTGTGGAGAAGGTGCGCACGTTGTTGGGTTCAGGTTAATCTGAACTGATACTGGATCTCTCAAAATTTGATGTTTGTATTTTTCTGAATTCCAACTGGTATATATATGTATCTGTTGAGTACATTTGGATTTAGAGGATTTATAATGTCTTACCACATTATTTGAAATATTTTTATTTCTAGAGAGAGAAGATGCTTAAAGCATTTTTCTCATGCATATGTTTCATAAGAAAGGTGAAAATAAGCAGCTCTTCTCACTTTCTCAGATTTGATTTTCTTAATTGTCAGATGAATTTGAAGTTAAATCCCCGTTGAATACTGATTTGGACATTGGAAAATGTCTTTATTCATAAATAAATGGCATTTGTCTTAGAGGTCACTGAGACAGTAAGTGCAGAATCTTCCTCACTTCCTATTCGTGCCAAGTAAGACATCAAGGAGGAATTGGTGAGATTAAAAGCAAAAGAAATTAAGAGTTGGGCCTGAAGGAAAAGGCCAAGTAACAAGTGATTATATAAAGGAAAAATAAAATATGAAGAAAAAGATTAGACCTGTGATCTGTCTACAAGCACCAGACTGAGCAGTCAGAGTGATCACAGTCAGGAGTTGAACATGCTGAGTATTTAGTAGTTCTTATTATATTCATCAGTGAAATTAGCAAGTGTTTAATTTTATAAAGAAAAAAATATGACTATCAAAGGCGAAAAGGATTGCATTACTTAAATGACAGCTGTGTTCATCTTCAGAGTGAGATTTAAAAAACACTTCAGGTACTTAGCTCTTTAGGGAATCAGGTCATTGGCAAACTGCAAAGAAAAACACTGGTTTTTCTTCTAATCTGTGTCAGGTGCAATGGTTGTATCCTTATAGTAGCAGCTGGTACAGAATGTTTGAGCACATGACAGTTGTCCACTTAATCCTGTGGAAAGTGGTAGTTCTATACGTGCACACAGGCACACTCTCTTCACAGCCACAGATAGAAACTCCCACTCGAGGAGGGGGAGAGGAAGTATATTAAGAAGTTTCTATTATAAAGGAAAGACATCTGCTAAAGCTGAGGGCGTTTTTGTAAATCTAGGAAGGCTGTTATCTGCAGCTATTGGCAGAGCTACTTGGTTTCTGGAAATGCAATGTACATCCTCTTTTTCCCTGGCTACTGTGCAGCTGGGAAAGGGGGGATGTGCAAGGGATGTAAATGTTTCCCACTCACTTGACCCGGAGCAAACAGGCTCTTCTAGGGTAGTGCTGACAGTGAAAGGTTTTCAAAACATAGTGTTCTAAGAAGAGGGTGATAGGATTGTGTACCTGTATAAAACACAGTTGTGTCACCACTAAGCCTAGTCCAGATGCTATCAGGAACTAGTTCTGGTTCAGAGAGGTGGGAGAGCCAGAATATTTACATGGTTTATAAGTTTAAGAAATGTCATTGTCCACATTTTCATTACGTGAATATAAAAGTTTAATAGCAATAGCTTGAAAAACTAATGTGAGTGTTATTCCTCTAATTTAAGAGTATTTTGAAGTTAAAAACTTAGTGCTCATATGGTCTTTTTATTGGCATAGAACTAGGTACCTTGTGAAGGTGTTTCATCTTATGTTGAGAGGCATCCAAGACATCTTATGGAGACTCCTCTCCTATTCTCTTATAATTTTTTATTAAATAGGGATCTTGAGGGAAATAATTCAGATTTAGATACCTGAAACGTACAACTAAAAATTAGATCAGATTAATCCTACATCAGATCTTCAGCCTGTTTACGTTGTAAATCCAATTCTTGCTGTAAAATTGTCTGCTTACCTGCTTAGTTTTCAAGCTTGAAGTGCATATTAAGAGTTAATCCCTTAGCAGAAGCTGAATCATCCTCCTCTTGGAATTTACAGGCCTTAGGCAAGATTATGCTTCAACTTCAGCATCTGTGTCAAGACACACTTCCAGCGTCTCTCTGCATGCGGGAAAGAAAGGGACATGTGCTGACCAGGACTATGATCGCTATAGTCTTGAGGACGAGGAAGAATTTGACCACCTTCCACCTCCACAGCCACGTCTGACTCGCTGCTCTCCCTTCCAGAGAGGGATTCCTCACTCACAGACTTTCTCCAGTATCCGGGACTGCAGGAGAAGCCCTACTTCCCCACAATTCCCTACAAATACTTATCAGCAACCCTGCTACTCTCCTCAAGCCCAAACTCCAGATCAACAACCAAATAGGATTAATGGAGGTGGGTTGCATGCTTTTCTGAGAAGTGGGCTTTTCTCTGTGCCAAATGCCAGTTGTGTTTTAAAGATAGATTGTCCATAAATTGTGACAAATAATTTAAGCCTGTCTAAATGATGAAGGTATGTTATTTTTAAGCAGTTTGCTACAAAATATAATCTGTGACCTTTTCCTGAAAGTTGTTGCTGTAGTCTGTTTTAAAATACTGCAAGGATGACCACAAGTGAAGAAAGAAGAAAAAAAGGAAAGAAGAGCTTGTTTTAGCAGACTAATGGTTATAAGAACTGATTGGACTTTCAAGCTTGATGTATGCATGTCCATCATGGATACAGTTACATACAAATCAGGGGTTTCAGATTGTCTTTCTTATTCCTGAGCATGCTGTTAATGCATCTGTGCTGTGAATCCATGATGAGTGCTTATGGCAGGGGTCAACACCTTGCTCCTGTTCTAGGTCTAATAGGGCTGACGTTAAAGTAGTAGGAGATACTGTCACTCCCAAACTATCCTGAGACATTGCTGCTTTGTTTGCACTGCATTTGAAATGTATTGCAGAGCCTCCGGAAGATTTGTCTCTTGGTGCTTGCTCATGATTTAAGTTTCCCTCCATTGTTACCGTTAACTTCTTTTCGTTCCTTGTTACGATCACAATTTTCTTCCTTCTGCTGCATCTTACTTTCCTATTCCTTCAATATTTCCCCCAAGGTACTTCTAAACAGTCCATTTCCACCCAGGGTCCTGTTTATAGCATTACAAGTTGCAGCTCACCCTTGGGCAAGAAAATAAATGTGTTGTTCAAAACAATACACAGTTGCTATTTATAGTGTACAGATATGCATGTTGCTTTTCTGACAAATAAGACATGACAGGTTGGTGCCAAAAGCACTTGCATTCAAAGTAAGCCATGTCGTGGAAGTATAATTGACAAGTGACAGTATGTAAAAAAAGCTGATGTTAACAGAGGGTAGAGTAATGTGGGTGTGTTTTGGTGCAGTGTATGGGCCATATTAATTTAAACGTTACTTTTCTTGCTGACGAGGTACAAGAATGGGACAGCATTGCTGGGCTTGCAGAAATGTTGCAAAATAGGACATTTATGAGGCATACTTTTTTCAGGAAGAAGGGCAAGATGTGTTGCTGTGATTTTTCCTCAAATGTGTTTGGAATGGTTTTTACCTGTTCCATGTCAGTGGAACTTAAGCATTGGATTCCCATGTGGAAACCTTTAGGGCATTAGAAACATTCCTGGTTTATTAACTATCGACTGTATAAATGTAAAAGATGACTAATTTTACCACCTGGATGACTTTTTTTCTCATGAACTTTGAGGTGTTGGATGATGTGTTTCATGTCACCCAGAAGTTAGACATGTGTGGTTTCAGTTATCTGCTTGCAGGAATAGCAGACAGTCTTCTAATAGTCAGTACCGCTGTCTTTAGGGGGGAATTATTTCTTCAGCTTCTACATCTTCAGCTTCTGACTCATGCAGCTCTGATCTGTATAAATGGCAAATATGGCAAAGTGAGAAACATTTCGCTTTGGCTGTGTTCTGTTGGCAGACAAGTAGACAAGAACTAAAGTTGGCACTGTATTGAGTGTGTCTGAGTAGTATTACGACATCCTCTCATTGGCAGTTACCATCTTGGCAACAATTTCATTGTCTCTCAAGAACAGTTACACATTGCATGGAGATAGACTGCAAAAGAAGAATTTGTCTGAAGCTCACTATGATAGATGATGTTATGTTCCATACTGTTACAGAGTAACAAGGCAAATGAGAAAGAGGAGTATGATAGATGGAAGAGCTGAACTGTTTTGTTTGTGCCTTCAGTATATGTGGAAAGCATGATCCATAATTAATACAAATCATACGTACCACATTCTGCTGCTCTTGGCCATTCCAGCAATCTCCCCGAATTTTTATCCCTCTCTCTTCGCCCAAAGAGATCACATGTGTTCTTGTATGTGCTGTCGAGGGTCTGGCCCCCACTTTGTCTGGTCATTCACAGAGCTCTCCGTAAAATAAGAGTAAGCAGCAAGTAATTGTTGAATTTTGACACTCAGTGTGGGGTGAAAAAATAGTATTTAGCTTTAACACAAAGTCTTCCCCCAAACTAGTCTGTGTGTTTAGCTTAAGTACAATTTTTTGCCTTTAGGCAAGTGGTATGAGGGATGCTGCCCTACTTGCTTTTAGTGATGTTTGTTTGGTATGGCACTCTAGTTGAGGTACTTAATTACCTGCACTGTAACAAATAAGCTGAAGGTGTGATAACCTTGCAAAACTTAATTAATTCCTATCAGAGTATAATATTGGTTGCCTGATGAGAAGTGGATATGTTTAGATTCTGAGATGTGGGTGACCACCTGTGTGTGAATGGCCCAATTCAGCTGTCCACATAGAGTTGCTTGAGATACTTCGGTGCACTCTGGCTTCACCATCCCCCTGTGTCCATTCTGTTTAGATGCCATAGACAACCCAGGGCCCACCAGATGTCATGAGATACCTCTGCATAGACACTGATTTGTGTGCTTATTGTCTAGTCTAGTCTCTCCCTATAACCAATGCTGTGTTTTTTCTCCATCCAGAAGATTACGTTTTAGGTAGCAGAGAAACTGTTTGTATTTTCTGGCACCCTACTAATCTTCTGCCTTTGCTTGGGGTGAGAACATGCTCACAGATGTTTGAAGCCATAATTTTGAGCTCACACATTGTTCTTGCCAATGTACTGTAGCAGAGTGCTGTCCCTGCTGTAATTTTGACACTGCCCTGTTTTAAATTTCCGTACGTCTATTTTAAAGTAAAATTACATACTTTGGGTTTAATATACCACACCATCTAGCCCCCACTCTCAGGCCCAGGTTCTTCATCTTGCCTTATTCCACCCATGTCAGTCATGTTTATTGTCAGTCCCCAAGAGGTTGCTGTATTGAAAGGCTCCTGGTGAACACTAGCATAAAGTGGCAGATATGAGAAAATATAAGTATGCTGTGTTACAATGTGTTTAAGTTGTCTTTGGGGCCAATTGTAATGTAGCCTGTAGGTGTACCTATTGCTAACCTCTTAAACGTTTTTGTAGCTGTTGCCTGTGGAATGGTGTGTTATCTTTGCTATTAGGTTTTATTTCCAATTCTGACAAGAATACATTAATAGAAAAGCTTTGCATGAAATAGATCTGGGTTTTTTTCCTTGTTTAATTGCATCCTCTCCCTAAATCAGCTGAATTGTCTGTAATGATGAGTAATGTCATAAAAATTGCATTTGCGAACTTTCTAAGGTATTCTGGTTTTCAGGAATTTTGCCATCAGTTGGTCAGAAATAGATCATTTAAAGAACATCCAAGAGAGATAGGAGGTGAATAGCTTTTGAGTATCTGTTGTAATTAGCTGAGTCCAAGTAGTTAGTTTGTGGTTTATAATTTAATAAAGCTTTTATTATGTTTGCAGTGGAAAGATTTATGTTTATACCTCTCTATCCTCTAACTTGAAGAAGTTAATGGCTAGCAACTTCAAATGTTGCTGTCTATTAATATCAAGAGTACTTTATATATAGTAATTTTCATATAAGTAATGCAACCAAAAGTCATAAAAGCAAGATGATTCCTGCTTCATGTTTTCCATAAATATACACTTCCTTTTCTTACTGTGACACAAATGTAATTGTTTTCATTTTAACAAATAAATTTTATTTCTATTTAGTAATTTCATTATTTTTAATAGATGTTAATATTTATGCCCTTTATTACTTCTGATGTTCTGAAACCAGAAGTAACAGAACTATAGTGTTGTGAAATCATCCAGAGTAGTCAAAATCCAGGACAGACAAGATACTGAAAATGGGATTGATTTTCTTATGTTCAGGCCCACTTTCCAGGTCTTGAGAACAGCTTACTCATACATTTTTATCCTGGCAACAGTTATTTCATATGCATTTTATAGGGTGCATTTTTATAATATCTGAAAATTGGAAACTTTTTATTTTGGGAACTTTATTCCAGGTGAAGGAGTTTGTTATAATACAGTAAGAAGGGGCAGGTGAAAATACATCATTCATGGAGTAGCAGTGCATTCTGTCTGGTTAGTTTTAATGTATATTTTCCATTTCGTTTTCATGTTGATTTTTAAGTTTTTAACTTGGTTTATACCTTCATAAACAGGCCATTCACTTGAAAAATTTTGCTTTTATTTTCCATAAATTACTAGTTATAAGTTAATCTATTTCCTACTCTTCTGGGGAATAACATTTCTCAGGCAAAATATTATGAACTTCATTGACTGTTGCAGCACTCTTGACTCATTTTGAAAGCTGCAAATGTGTTTCTGTTTGTTGTTTGGGGTTTTATTCAAGCAAACTCGAGGCAGATACAGAAAAGCAGCATTTCATGGACAGTAGATGGGTGTTTAGATACCAGTTCAGCTCAGACTAACAATGATTTCTGTGGTTGGAGAGGTGAAAAGAAGTCTTTTCTTACTGATTTATGAAGTGTTTTTCTGCTCATAACCATCTCTTGTTCAATCAGAAGGGGAGAATTCTCTCTAGGAAGTCGTTGCAGACTATTAGAAAACAAGAAAAATTATCTTACTTTGCTGCCTTTGAATTTACATTGAGAATAGTGATCAGTGAGAGGAGTCATGGAAGGATAATGGAAAAATCGTTCATTGGCTGTAACTGTCTGTGGTGGGAGACACATGCCTGCAAAGCCAGGGTGAGATGAAGTAAGAGTTCTGAATAAAATGTTCAGTGTTAGCAAAATGTAGGTATTGACAATCATTGAGAATGCTGTCACTCACTTAAGAACTTACTTTTAGTTGGTAATCCCTATTTGTGTTTTTACCCACTGATATGTCTACTGTATCAGCTGATGACTCCACAGACCTTTAACAAGACCCTGGTGTGTTTTGGATGTCATAAATGTTACAACTATTACAAATGTAATGCAGATACTGATCTCAGGTCTTTGGAGATGAGGAAGAGAAATTAATTTCTTAGAGTGAGGTTGTAGTAGAATCTACAAATTTGTTAATAATTTTGAGAACACACTCTGAATAGCTGCATAATATAGAACATAATATTTAAAACAGAAGCATAGATTTTTCCTTATTGTTTTACACCACCTTATTTATGCATACAATACAGATAAGGCAGAGTTGAATTTGCAGGGTTTGTGTGCAGGATTTAACTATGTGTAAGAAATTGCTAACGTAGCTCTAACAGTGATATATTGCCTATAATAATTCTGATTCATTATATCACATTCCTTGATGATACTGCACTTTTGGCAAGGCTTGTGAGTCCTTTTGTTCAAAGAAAACATTGCCAACACTTGGTAGGGAATAACAATGAACCAATAAATGCATTTTAAGACACTTCATTGTAGAGTCAACTTAAGTGCTCCTTGCAAGGAGAGTTGAGGTGTTTTGCCAGATAGAAGATGATACTTTTCAAGAACTGCTATAGAAGTCCTCATCTGGCATCCCACCTAGAGTGCACCTCTTCTGGGACAGCTTTGCTCTGAGGGCAAGCTTTGTTTGTGTGCTACATGGACATTAATCTTCAGCTGGTGATAGTTTTAGGTCAGGGAATGGGAAAAAAGCAGCAGTGGAATGGGGGCGGCCCCCAGCGGTGCTGGGGTCAGAAGACAGAAGGCAAGTTCTGCCTGTTCTGGTGTCCGTCCAGGAAGAAGCTAGGCCGCTGATCCCAGGCTGACTTCAGAGAAGAAATAGCAACAGGGAAAGAGCTTACTGTGAAAAAATCAGAACTGAAGCAGCTGAGTAAGACGTCTTCACTGTAATGTTGTGGAATGTTTGACAGAATAAGCAACACTTCTGCCTCCTTTTCAACCTGTTTCTTAGCAATAGTGAAAATGACCTGTGCTCTGGGGTGGCCTTTTCATGCACAATTTTAGCTGAGGGCAGATGATCCTGTATTTCACCATTCTCAGTTTTTCTTGTGCTGTAGGCAGTGGGCTAATTCAGCATGGATGCCACATATGGGGAAAAGCATAAACATGCAGTAGGTGATTTTTGATGTTTCATTCTGTTGCAGATACGTGAAAGAAGGGCAGTGTATGCCACCTAAAGAATGCTAATGAAATGACAAGCACATGTGTATATGCATGGATTATTAAGAGAAGGTGGTAGTAACCAGGAACCAATTACTAATTTCCCTTTCATGACCTATCCTTGAATTTTCTTCACACTTCCAAATATTTCAGCAATGCAATATCTTTAGGTCCTACTATTTGATCTCAAAGAAGGCTGACAAAGGTGAAGATGCATCCTACTTAAACATCATGTTTATTTTGGCCTAAGTTATAGTGGAGACTCATTAGTGGGTCACAGTAACTATGATGCTGTAGAATCACAGAATCATTAGGTTGGAAGAGACCTCTGAGATCAGCAAGTCCAACCTTTGACTCCACCTTGTCAACCAGATCATGGTGCCACATCCAGTTGTTCCCTGTTCTCTGGAGTCCCTTACTGGTGTTATTATCCACATCTTCCTAACAGAACAGACTGCAAGCAACTGATGATTTTTTTAGGTTTGCCACTGAACCAGATTAGTGCAGAAGAAGTAGCAGGAACTGTAGCAAATTTCGCCCTTCGTCGTAAACAGGACTACTTGAGCAAATTGCTTCTCACCCGAGAATACATCTCAGCTCTGCTCCTTCACTCCTCCTCTCTGTTGATTTTTCTCATCAGTCTTAGGAGACAAAGAGGTCTGGAAAGGAAATATTTCCTGCTGGAGCTTGGAAAAATATTTTTGTTTTCTTCTCACGTATTTCCAGCAAGTTCATACCTAGTCACATCTCAGTGGCCTGAAATAATATTAAAATCATATAAATCCCACCTCCTGCTTCCCTATATTAAGCTCACAAGAGCCAGCATTTCATTTACAAATAAAATGTCTGTAAGACTATTTCCACTGTTCTTGGGAGGGGAGCAGGTGACAGAGCATCAAGAAAGAGATGAAAGAGGATGCATCATCCAAGGAGATAAAAGCTGCAAATTGCCATCAAGGCGAACATTTCTGGGTTTTCCCCAAACACAAAACTGACCTGCTATTTTCATTGCTTTTCAGGGCCATTTATCTCAGCAGACACAAGGATACATCAAAGAAGTAATGCAGCTGATTGATGGATGACAATTTGCAGGTGCAGCAGCAATCTGCTGCCTGAGGACTGAATGAACCAGCAGCAGAGCAGACTGCTGGAACAAGAAGGGACTGATGAACAGGAGGCAAAAGACGTGGCCCACCCATGACATGGAGGAAATCCAGGCTACTTCTGTACCTATTTTTCTGCTATTGTAGCTGCATCCACTGGACAGTTGAAGGCACAGATTATGCCTGGGGTAGCTGATGCAGTCCCTGAGTGGAAAAGCGTATAGAGTCTTAAGAAATTCTGCTATACAACATGATATTGGAAAAGCTGTTTTATGCAGGGCCATTTTCCCTACCACCATCCTGCTGATCAAACCTTTTTTGCCAAATGCTGACCTAGGATTTCAGGACCTAGAACTTTAAAGGGTAGGCTAGGACTCCAGAATTAACAGTAGATACAGACATCCCATATTCATGAATTTTCTACCACTCTGGGCCAAATATTGCATTATAGGAGGATGGTTTCCCTTTTCAGTTTGCAAAATCCATTAGTATTTCAGAAATAGACATACAGTAGCTGTGTGTTTGCATTCCCAGGACAGTTTTGGAAGCCAGATAACTGCTTTATCATTGTTACATCAGTGATATAAATACTTACCACTTGACTGAACAACAGGGGTAATCACTCTGCTAATGCTCATTGCTGTACCATTGACAGTTTCAGTATGCCAGTGTCAATAATTAGTCACTAAAGCAAACTCTAACTCTTCGGTGAAGGATTACCCTTAAAGTGGTTCTTTATTAGGATTTGGTCAGGGATTCAAACCTTGAATTTCCTTTTCCTGATGGAGGTGATGTAGCCTTGCTGTGACATGGTTTGCTGGAGTTACATAGGCATCACATACACTGAAGTTACTCTTAGTGACTCCTAATAACTTGCATAGATAGAACTGTACTGTCCCTTCTTATTACTTTTCACTTGTTAGCAGCTTTAAGGATTGGAGGAGCTCATGATGGTGCTAAATAGGTTATGTATTTATGTGGACTGATAACAGAGATTTCTAAATAAATTTGTTGTTTCTGTGGACTGAACTTGCTGTGTGAGCTAGAAGGTCGACCCATATCAGCAATTCCAAGCAGTGTCATGTGTTGTTCCTGTGCATAAAACCAAAACATCAGCCTGAAGATGCCCTGCTTGCGTTTGGAGAGAGCAGCCATAGCTGCCTGTTACAAGATAAGCATACCCCTGCTTTCTGCTGCATTGTAAGAACTGAGGGCAGACACCTGCCAGGCACTGGAACCTATGTCAGGAACAGGAGCTGGTGGTTTCTATGTTGACCACGGTACCAGGAAAGACATAGCCACCTCAGCAGGGCACACCACTGCTCCTGAACCTGGCTGGCAGGCAAACCTTCATGGTGTTGTCAATGACAATTTAATAAATGACCTGTTATTTCCTCACAACGGTGCTTTACTGCAGTCTGTCATGTCACAGGAGGCAATTCAGACCAGGTCATTTAGTCTGTGCCTTTCTGCCTCTGCCAGTCTCTTCTGATTATACAGAAATGAGTTATCTCCATTTGTCCTGGTGGCAGAAGAGACTGAAAGAACTTCACCTTAGATTACATGATGCTGTTGTGGTTGCAAAGTCTTGAGATGTCAGACTTGGTTTCAGCTTCTCTCTCCAAATTAACCAGTGTGAGTGGGATTGCAGACGTCTTTCCTCTTAAACACATGCTTTAGCTGTTGAACCTATTTGCAGCTTTCTTTTTGTGGAAGGCCCTACAGACCTATTCTGGAAATGCTTACTAAATCAGGTACCACAAGTGAGGTAGGTGGGAGAAGCACAAGATTTGAAAATTCTGATGTCAACATGGGGCTACAAGCAACTGAACAGCATCAAGACCTAGCAGGTTTTGCACATGGCCACCTGTAGGAGCTCATGCTAATAAGGTTAGGTGCTGAATGGAATTTTTTGTAGCATCTCATTTGCACCTGAAAGCAGGACTTTAGTCACTTAGGATGGATTCATCTCACTGGTCTTTAGACATCCAGAGTGTAAATATTTGTGTCTAACTGTTACTGCACCATTTCTTTTGTATTCGCTGCAAAGAAACAGGCACATTTAGGGCATGATTCACCTGACCTACTTTACACATCTATGTGAAACTTACCCTTATTATTACATTTTATTGTTTAAATCCTTGCAATTCCACAAATGTACTGCCTCTTGATGTCTTGAAAATTATTTGTGAATAATCATGCTGTTAAAATAGTCAGAAGGGTTTAATTTTTAGGCTGTCAATAACATATTCATATTTCTCCTGCAGAGCAAACCCTTTCTTTGTTTTGCAGTAATTTGTTACAATTTTGATTTTCTACAGAAATGATTTAGAGTCTGCTGGTGTTTTTTGGAAAGTCTGACCTGACTGTGGATGTTGTCTTCTTTTGCTTCAGATAAACTTCGAAGAAGCATGCCTAACCTCGCCCGGATGCCAAGTACCCCCACCATTAACAGTAATGCTGGCTTTGCCAGTTCTCCTGTCACTGTGAGGAATAGTCAGAGCTTTGACTCCAATTTACATGGAGCGAGTAATGGGATTTCAAGGATGCAGTCAAGTAGTAAGTACCTGTGTTCTTAGACTGTGTGCAAGGAATCAATAAAGTGGTAAAATACATGTCCCAGTCACTGATCCTTTGTTCTATAAAAAAATTAAAAACAAACTGTTCCTTTTGCACCAAATTTTAATATACCTCAGAATTTCAGAGTTTCTGTTGTTGAAAGCAAATTCTGCCAGTCTTGTTAGTGAGGGTTTCTTCGCCTTTTTTTTCTTCACCCATGCATCTTGTGCCAACTTTAAAACTGAAACTATAAGTAGTACTAGTATTGTAGAAGCACAAATAATGCAATTAATTCATATACAATTACAGTTGAAAACTGCTTTTCTTGGTAATTTATACAGTATTGGTTTTACAGTACACTGTAAAAATACTGTCTTAAAATACATATCTCTCTCCTACTGAATTTGAGTTGCTTTCTTCCAAGCAAATGCAGTAAACAGTATATCCTCAAGTATAATGCACTTTTTGAGTGAGGGAATTAAAATTACTCTGTAATTGGTTTAATTTAGGCGTCTTCTTGATGAGGGATGAAGGGGTTATTGGTCTAGTGGATGTTGAATTATTAATATAGAACATGAACAAAATTGATCAAGATCCAGACGCATCTTTTCAAGAACAGTGGTTCAGATACTTTGAGAGGAAATGGAAAACGTGGGTTTCATTGGACCCAGGCAGAAGAAAGGACTTAATGTATGCCTTCTGTGCTCTCTGAGATTTGGGAAGGAGAAGTTGGAAAAAAGTTTTATTTGGGTGTTTTCTTTCAAATTTCAACAGAATTTACAAATGTCTTCAAAATATTAAATTGAATCTTTTCTGGAAAATAATCTTTGCTGATGGATTTATTTTGTTGGGTTTTTTTACCTATTTGAGTAGGAGAATGAAAGTAGTTCAGGTTCCCACGTGAATTTGCATGGTAGTGCACTGAGAGTTTAATTTTATTTAATATCTTAGAAATACCTATTTCTCTGGATATTTATGCTCTCATATATGTGTGTTTGTATAAAATGCCATTTTTCTGAAAATTTTTTAAAAAAAAAAAACATTTTTAATAAGTGGCTGTGCTGCAGTATGTAAGGAGCTATGTTATGGTAAGAGTTCCATAACAATATATTGCTAGTATAGTTTAATTGAATCACAGCCCCGAAATTTCTCTTGTGTCTTTAAATGGTTTTAAGACGTCTCTTTTCAAAGACTTGAAAAAAGGATTGCTCTCGATGTGATGTGTTAGTTTATGTGCTTCAGGCTTTTGACAGTTTGCTTTTGATATGTGGTCTCTGCAACTGATGTGTGTCAAATGTACAGCAGAGAGCAGGGTTGGGTAGAAAATCTATATATAAAGCTTCTGGAACTCATAGTGTTGACTTAAAATGATAGTTTACATAACATCAGCCTTGGAACATGCTGTTGCATTCAATACCTTTTCATAGCCTTTTTATTGTTTTTATATATAAAGCTTAGACTTCTGTGATGTTTTATAATGCCTTAATTAAAGCAGTGTTGCTTGAACAAGATGTGGTTATTTCAAGCCACCTTCCCAAAATTAAAATGATCTAACAGTAGTTAATTAATTTATACCTTCAGCAGTTTCTCCTGTTTAAAGTTCTAAGTGTGTAGATAGATTTTGTGTACTTATAACAGGTAATGCAATCTCTTTGAGGGAAGAAAGAAGGACGAATATGAGCTGGGATTTTTGTTCAGGATGGTGGTGGAAAATGGTATTTTAGTTCAGTGGAGTGTTACTGGATACAGCCTTGGATCCAAAGGGGTTTTCAGCAGTTTGTAATTGGCAAGTAAATTGTATAATGATGTGTTTATCCCTGTTCAGATCTCTCTGGAAATGAACACTACTACCTGGCCTTATTTTTTGCTTACTGACCTTGTTACTTCCTTTTCTATCACTTTTCACAGTTCCATCACCAGGACAGCTTCAACACCGAGTTCACAGTGTGGGACATTTTCCAGTGTCTGTCAGGCAGCCTCTCAAAGCTACTGCCTATGTAAGCCCAACTGTACAAGGTAGTAGTAGTAGTAGCAGCAGTATTCCAGTGTCCAGCAACTCACAGTTGCACTCTAACACTGGGATCCCAATGCCAAACAAGACTGCCAGTCAAGGGATCATAGGACGCAGTGCTCTTCCAAGACCATCGCTGGCCATCAATGGGAGTGGCATTCCCAGAAGTAAAATTGCGCAACCGGTTCGAAGGTAAGAGTTAAACAGATCTCTGTCCCTGTGTGGATGGCTTAGGCTGAAATTATGGGATTTTGTTTTCTTCCTTCATATGAATCTCTAAAACATCAGAGTTTCTGTCTCCCAGTGGTGAGTCACTGAATGGGCAAAGATTTCTTGCCAGAAATAGTGATGGACAATGCTTGCTGGTAGCCCTTAGTGATAATGGATAGTGTGCAATCGTATATAAATAGGAATGGATTGCCACCCACCAGTAAGAAACCAAAACCTCGTATCATGAACATACGAGAGTTGCCTTCTTCCAGTAGACTGTAAAAATATAAGTTATGACATTGCAGCATTGTGAGGAAGGAAATATCCATAATAGTTTTGGGTTGAACCAGCATCTTTTCTGTTCCAGCTGAGAAACAATAGGCAAACAGAGAATCCTGTAGTATCACATACTTGCAAGGAGCTGTACTGTTAGGCAAATGCATTTTTGCATTTTTCCAAGAGAACTTCATCTCCAAATGAATTGTTTTTAAGTCTAGCAATAAAAAAATAAGCTTGAGGAAAGAGACTTTGTTTTAATCACCTTATCACAGGTGGGAGTTAAACTCTAGCTGTATGTTCTGTAATTAACAGGTGATGAAGTGTCTGAAAGAAAAACTATGACTTTGTGTTAACTCTTCCGACTATTTCTTCCCATTGCACACATCCCTACTCTTGTGAGGGCCTGCTGTGTGACCACCTCATTTTATGCTGGATGAACTGTCACTGTTCAGCTCTCATCACTTTTATACTTTTCACTACATACTGGCTAGATCTAGAATAAGTTCAAATGTTCACATTCTCTCTTAGGTTGAGTTACTTGAGGATTATTACACTGATGTGACTCACAACAGCTTTTGACCCACTGCAGTGAAACTTTGATAAAGAGCCGTCAGCTTTCTTTTTTGAGGAAGACTATACCATGAGATTTCTATTATAACCTCCTTTGCTCTCAGCTGGAACTCTCTCAGTTGGAGTTCTTTATAGTAGAGGATTTTCTTTCCTTTTTTCTTTCTCCTTTCCTCCACTTCATGTTCTTCTGCAGAGCTCTTAAATCTTTGATAGCAACATATGAGAAAGCCTTTCTGGGTTATGAAGACAAGTCTCTTGTTATTTTGTAACTTTTCATACAACAGACAATATTAAAGAAAAACAAAATTAAGAAGTTTCAGTGGGAGGGTTGAGACAGTGTACTCTCAAACACTTTTTTATTAGAAGCTGATTCAAATCAATAACAAAGCTGTTTATAGTCCAGAAAGTCTGGGCTTTTGTCTTCTTTCCTTCAAGTGTACCTTGGCAGCATCATATGTTGCCCTAGAGTCAAATCAATGATCCTTGACGATGGATGGTCTTTAGATGTGGGTTTGACAAGTTTATAGGACTCAAAAGGCACAGGCAGATTGGAGCTCAGCATGCAATACTTTAATACCCTTGTTTAATTTTATTGATGCATGTGGAAAAATACAAGCAATTTCACTTCCTATGGACTCTTCTTGGAAGGAATTCAGCCATCAGGCAGATTTTCTCCCTGATGGTTTTTGTCACTGTGGTCATTTTTAAAAAATGGTATTTCTAATCATCAGTTCAGAACTCTAGCTTCTTTAAAAATTAAACAGGGTCATGACTTGGTTAAAAGTAGAACAGGTCTTTTGTGTTTTTCAAATCAATCAGATGTTAAGGGAGAAGTGCACATTCAGAGCAAATCTGTGCCTTCATACCTATGGCCAGACTGTTAAGTAGCTGAGTTATAGGTATGCTAGATACTTAAAACAGGTTGTTAGACACATTATGTAGGGGTTACATTAGGGAACGTCAGTATTTACTGCATAGGATCAAACATGGGGTGAAGGAGTGCTTTTCATAATTTGTAAAATAAAATTATAATAGCCAAGATAAATAATAGCTAAATATTAACTGCTTTTCTCCTTGCCATCAGAAATTCCTGCACCCACAAGTAGTGTAAAGAAATTGTGACAGTAAAGTCCATCTCTTCTTAGCCTTACAAATGAGGCAGCACCTTTTTTTTTCATTTCTGTTGAGTGGATCCACACAACCCTCAGCCCTTTGCAACTGCGTGGTTAGGGCTTCTTGAACCTGCCTAACTTCCAGTTCCCTACTTTATCATGTTTCGTGAGGGGCACCGGGGGCAGCTTCCCATAGGGCAAGGTGAGCCGGGACCTGAGCGGGACAGCTAAGGCTGCCCACAGGGCCCAACCAAAAGCAGCATTGGTGGTCATCAGGGTCAGCTAACAGTCCCAGTCTCCAAACAAGTCCGCAGTGATGAGGCAGATGCCACCTAAAGCCGGGAAGTCAATCAGCATCTCAAGGTCTGGATCATGCCAGATACCAGGCACAGGCGTGGCAGGAATGTGAGCACACCTGTGGAGCCCAAGGCTTGCTTGTTCTTGCTGCCTTGCACTAGAGCCAGACACTGCAATCCAGCTGTTGATAGGAAAGTCGAAATGGATTACAGACCCTCCATAACTCTGTTGTGTCAAACCACATCACATCATACTGAGACCTTGTGTTTGTCTGAAATGGTTTTCAGTGCTGACACGTTTTCCTGCTCCATGTCCTGTAGCAGAGATTCAGCTCTGGATACATAGCAGTATTCTTACAGCTATTTTCAACTTGGTTAATTATTCTTTACTTTTGCCCTCTGTGGGTTTTTTTGTTGAAGATAGTTGAGCATACTTTTTTCTTTTTCTTTCTGGGGGAAAAAAAAAAGCCGCAGTTGCAGAAGACAACAGAGGCGGGCTGTGTTCTGTGTCTCAAGTAACTGGATTTATATCAAAGATAAGTGATGCTACACAAAAGTGGAGTTATTCAAAAGCAGCTGGGCTAAATCTTAAGTTTAATCAACTGTTTTTACTTAAGTGCAAGGTTTTTGCCACTAAAACAGCAGTTGTAGAAGAGGTGAGAAACTACTCTGCTGACTGACTGACTGATTGACTACCTTACAACATACCTCTGCGTTTTTAATGCCAAAAGCATCAGAGGAGGCATCAGTAGCTTTTAGCAAAAGCAGAGTAATGTGAAAAACAGGCTTCAGATCTGGTTTTATAAGAGATAGTTTCACAAAATTGAGACACATTATTTTCAAATTTTATGGTTGTGGCAAATTAGAGATAGAGCCTAACTTGTCATCAGTGAGTTGGCAATTACATGAAATCAGATGGTTGTTTTCCCTTTTTTTAGTTTTACTTGAAATGGTTTCCTTGGTAGTACTTGGAGGGTTTGGAAGATGATCAGCAAGCATTTTGTAAATCCCCACTGATGAATGAGAGATGGAGCCCAGATGTGAATTGGGGACCCAGAGGACTCCCTGCAGGAGGGGTAGTGCTGGAACTGATAGTTTTCTGACTGTGGGATGGAAACACATCATCACATGTCTGGGATAAGAGGATCTGGAGCAGAACTTGGTGAAGTTCTTCAAACAGTAAAATTCTTTGATGCCTGCATAGTCTTCTTATGAACTGATGTTTTTTCATGAGCGTATGGAACACAACAACTTTTTGGAGGTTGTTTCCCATTAGATGTCTGCTGCCCATAGTGACAAAAATAGTTTTTGTTGTCTTTAGCCATGAAAAACCAAATCTTCCAATTTAGAGGCATCTCATGCATGATTACAGTTACTCACTCAATTCCTTTTCACAGATCTTTTATACTCTTAAGAACAATAACAGTGATGGGGTCTTATTGGAAGGGGCCTTGATTTCACCCTAGACCTTTACATTTGCATAAAAGTGTAGCCAGAAATATAGCAGAGTGATGTGTCTAAGCAAGCTCCGAAGTCAGTGTCACTGCAGAAGTAAATGATGTTTGTTACCTTGATCTTTCACATGAAATATGACTTCCTTTGCCATTTTTTTTCTGTCCTTCGGTCAATACAGTTTTCTTCAGCCTCCAAAGCCACTTTCATCACTCAGCACGATACGGGATGGGAACTGGAGAGATGGCTGCTATTGATGAAGGATGTCCATCAACAGTGGAAAACAAATAATGCAGATTTCATTACCCAGCTGGCTGGGTAATGATGATTTGGAAAAAGAGGGTCGTACAGTATTATTTCCCCCAGGATCTTAATATGTAACCATCTACAATGCAATGTCATTTCAAAAAAAAAAAAAAAGAACATCTTTTCAAATACTAAATACTGCACTTCATCAGTTACCTGAACTGCTGCATTATTATCAGACTAACAATGGCAGCATTGGCATTTGGAACTGAAGAAAGTTTTAAATGTGTGCAAAGTACAAGACCATTTCCTTGAAAGGAACTAGGAGATTATGCTTTTGGGCATCTTTTCCATACTGATGTTCTGAGATAATTTATTCAGTGTAAAGGCATCATGCATTTTATTTTGAATTTGGGGGTACTTATATATGTGCTTGAATTTTTTTCTAGTGTTTCCAGTACATTTTATTTTGTATACTTAAGTTCATTTAAACTTGCCTGAACCTTGAACAACAGAGAGATAATTTAACTTTTCTGTGCCATAAACAATATTTTTGGGGCAATGTACTTTTCTAGCGCTAGGAACATATCTTACAAAATCTTACCATTGGCAATACAAAGCAGTATATTTATGTTGCAGGAGCACAAAAGAAAGGTAGCATTCACTGGAAATTGTCATCCAGCTGGGTCAGCATGGTTTTGTTGGTTTTTCACCATTTGTTCAATTGTTAATTTATTGTCATAATGTTTTGTATTTAAAATGGCAGCATAACTCATATTGCATTTACAAAGATACAGTGATCTCTAAAACTACAGTTGATTTTAAGTACTTTATTACAAAGATTAAAATTGTAATGTTTTATTAACAGTTGCTTATGGAAAATGAGTTTTAATGTGAATAAATCTTTTTGATAGATCTTTTACAAAATCCAATTGCACTAATCAATGCTTTCTTATAATGGCATATAACTTAATATTTGATTACAACTGTGTATACTGCTGTTTTGGAATGTTTCAGGAAATAAAGAATCTATTTCAGCAATAATGCTCTTCTTGGGTGTGCAGTGTAAACATTGTGAGAATTTAGCAACTGACATCTACTTAGCTCCTGAAGTTTTTACTTAACTTTTACAAAGGTTATGCTGGATTTTTGCATACAATAATGAATTAATCTGAAAACTTTTTTTTTCAATTGTATTATGAAGCCATGGTATGGCTAGAGGACAAATATGTTTTATTTTCAAGTCCATCTTATTCTGATCCTAAGGGGTTTTTTCAATTTAATGTTTAGATTCTGCAAGTACAAATGTGACTTCCAGTGGGAGACAGAGATTGTGTACCTAGGGAATCTTTTACTGTGCCTCTGAATTTGCTCTCAGTTTTGCTCCAAAGTTACACGAGGACCTAATTTTTTTAAAGGACAAGCTAAAATGAAAAGCAAAGGAAAGTGTTTAGTGGTGAGTAAAACTTCCATTACACTGAAAAGTGATGTATAGTAGTGCAGTAGTATCCCTGCTCAGCATAACATTATTTAACAGAAATAAACAGTGAATTTTTCACACTGTGGTTCTTTTAATCCAGTTGATTTTTTTCCCTCTAAAAAGCAGAACTGTTGAAGAAGGTGTCAAGAAATATTCCCAAAAATAAATTATTTCTACGCAGGTAAGTATTTAAGCAGAAGAGTGCCAAACTCATCTTGTTCATTACAAGTTTTGATCGGAAGAAATTACTGCCAATTAAAGCAGTCATTTGTGAACAGTCTCTATTGTCTTGAATGGTTTGTCTCACTGACTGGTTGTGGTGAGGTTCAGAACCATCTGGGAGGTGCTTTGCTTTTTGCCCATGAAAAGGAGGTCTGTAGACGTCCCTGCTCTCCCTGCTTCTGATGCTAGGGAATTCAACATGATTTTCTTGATAAAAGATGGATGAAGACCAGTGGCAGTGAGTAGCTGCTTCTCATTGCCGATAGCCCTGGTCTGAGCTGTCTCTTCAGTCTGTTACCTCCTGCCAGGATTTTGTCGCTGTACCTCCATTATTTGGAACACCACAGCACCACAGTATTCTCATTTTTGGAATATGTTGCAGCTGTTGGAGGTAATATCGAGTTGTACACAAGAGGGCAGTATATACTTTGAAAATATTTTCTTTTTGGTAGCTAAAGCTCTTCTGTTTGCAGTCTCTTGGTTTGAAGCCAGTGCATACGTTTTTTTCTAGTGTTGTCTGTATACGATGCCAGCATGTTAAGGGAAAGTACTGGAATGCGATTTATGCTTTTAGATTCCACACTACAAAATGTGTCATGAACTGGGGAGTCAAACATCTTGGATAGTATGAGCTTTTTCAGAAAGTGCAGTTGTTTTTCCCTTTTTAATAATCCCTTTCCCTTTGCAATATGTTGTGTCAGGATTTAGTAACCTTATAGCTTTGCTGTTTTAAGTGTTTTTGTTAAGTATCTGTCACACTGAATGCCATCAAACTTTAGGAGGAAACCAAAGTGTGAGCAGCTTGATCTAGGAATTGGCAGAATTGTGCTCATTTCAGCCACGGGCTGTGGTACTGCTGCTGTTTGCCTGTAGCTGGGGGATTAGTGTCAGTGGACCAGATACTACTGCACAGTGTCATATACCTCATGACAGTCTCAGTGGGAGAAAACTGTGTGGAATATGCAACACAAAACCACTTCTGTCAGGCTCAGTTTTGTGAGAGGCAGAATCTCCTTCAGGGCAATGGGAAATAGCAAAGCCACAGAGTTAGCTTTAAAAATAAAGACTCAAACTAATTTTTCACAATGAGAAATTAATTTTTAAGTGTAAGGGAGAATTTGAGAACTCTCTCTTTAATTCTTCTCTTTTGGTCCATGAATGAATATCCCACTACTTTCTCCTTGTTGCTGCATCCCAAAAATGAGCTAATTCCTTCTGTCTGAATTGTAGTCTTGGGCTCAGGTCTTGAGTCATGACAGTCTTTCCCCCTCTCTTTTTAGTCCCTGGGGATAAAAACTTTACATTTCCAGTCCTTCAGCCCCATGAATTGGGCACTGTCTTTGACTTTTCTACAACCCAATATTCTGGTTAAGTCAAAGTCCTGCATTATATATTCAAGATACACATTTCTTTTTTCATCCCTACAGTTGAAATTTGTCCATTACGTCCTCATCTGATGTCATCTTTGGCCTTATAGTGGCTTCAGCTTATGAGATCTGTACAAACTAATCTGTTAAGATAATTTTCCTGCCTTCCTGCTTTGACCATGTCACTGCTTTGATTTTTTTATATGTATTGATACAGATTTTCCCCTCTCTGTCAAAAAGAATTGAGTTGTGATCTAGTTGTACTCTTTTACATAGCCATGTACATGAACCCATCTTGCTACTATTTTCTTGTTGAGTGTTGAAGTAAATTCCCACATCAAAGTCCATGGTGCCAGCCTGCCTTGTGCCTGCTGCAAACAAAGCACCTCCTAGCTCCTTTCTGGGTTGTTCCTCATTGTAGGGGACCCTTATGGGCCTCAATTTTTAATCCTCTTTCTTAAAAGGCTTTTTTTTATACAGTACCACTCAAAGCAGGACAACAGTTAAATTGCCAGTGTTGTCTTTTTCTGCTTTTGAGTCCATTAATGAATGCTGCTCCATCATTTTTATTTTGATTGGTCATTTTTGCTATACCTAAATTGCAAGTTGTTGGAGACATGGACTCCTGCCTTTTTCCTTTGTGTTTTTACAGCATAAAGCCTGATAGGATCTTAGACCCACAATTACAATATCTATATGCTAACACACATACTAAAAATTAACATTTTCATACAGAAAACACAAATGTCCACTATGAATGATTGGTGAGGTTTCATAATTAAAAATAATCAGGACAGTAACGCACTCTCTTGAGAGCAGATTTGTGGTGTTTAATCTTTGGGCATGACTTACTGCTTAAGAAATTCTGGTTAAAAAAGGCAATGACTAAACCCAGATGACTTTCTCTGTCACCACTGAGATGAAAAGGGTATATTCTGGCTAGTGGGGTTTAATTTTGTTTTTCTCCTTTGACCAGACAATCTGCTCAGCTATCTTTTCCCTCTCCTCTGTACTTCCACCTCTTGCACTCCCCAGATTCACACCTTCTTGTAACCTCTCTCAGTGATTACACCTGCTCTTTTGGCTTGTGCAGTTCTTGACCATCCACCTACAGATTCCACTTTGCTATTCTGCTGCTCCCTTGCCAGCCTGGGGAGCAGGTCCTCAGTGCATCTTTTGTCTCCATCATTGGGATTTTCAACTGTTACCTGGCAAGGTAAGCAGTTGTACTTAATCCAAATTAGTATCAGTGAGATGGGGGTCATACCTCTACTCTCAGATTTGACCAGGCTGCCTGTTAGTTCCAAGGGCAATTCAAGGGGTTGGCTTTGACCTAAAGAGGCCTGAGAGATTATCTTTCTACATGTACAGTTCAACAATACTTAAAATATCTAATGGAAGGAAGGAAGTGAGAGATTAGATAGGTTTATTCTTGCAACCTCATTCCACTTTTATAAAACACATTTTATATAAGCCATAATAATTTAGGTGACTTCAGCATTAAAAATCCCATAGCCATAAACAAAAAAGAATCTTTGGTGCCCAAATACTGAGTTTGGCATAATCATATATTGGTGTCCTTCCTATGCTGGTGACCCCAGAGCTGGGTGCAGCACTCCAGGTGGGGTCTCACCAGAGCAGAGCAGAGGGGCAGAATCATCTCCCTTGCCCTGCTGGTCTCACTGCTTCGGATGCAGCCCAGGATACAATTGGCTTTCTGGGCTGCAAGTGCACATTGCTGGGTCATGTCCAGGTCTTGTGTTCCCCTGGTTCTTGTGAATAATGGACAGATAAATAGATTTGGCTCTCTACATCTCCATGTGAAGAAGTTTTGACACTGAATGATAGTTGAACTTCAAACTGTTGGCAGAGAAAATACTTCAAAAATTAATCTCTATAGACTACCTTGACTTTTTAGAGGTGGAGAGTAGCTTGGTATCCAACACAGTCAAAAGACATGCACATTTCCCAGATGCAGCTGTCAAAATTGTATGAAAATACAGGGAAATAGTCAATAGGTAATGTTCACAGACCATTAAGTGACTCTTACTTGCAGAAAAATGTGACAAATGCAGTAAATGAAGACAATCCATTACTGCCACTGCTCTGTCATGAGGTATTTGCTGCTGGTCTACTGAATTCGGACCTCTTTGCAAACATCTGAAACTGATTGAGTCGTGTAAGTTTTTTCTTGTGACTGGGCAGAAGATCCCTTGTGGCTCCGAAGCATGCAGTAGATTTGGCCATGCAGTGTTGGTTCTGCAACAGCCCCATTCCTCCCCAGGAGCACAGCACCTGCTGCACACCTGGTAGCCAGATACATGTCTGTGGCTGCCCTCTGCAGAGGAACCAGTGTGTGGAAATTCTTTGCTTGCTAAGATGGAGTGCTTAAGAGAGGCTACTTACTGAGGCAGAGTCCAGCTAGACAATGATACTCAAACATGTTATTTTTGTTCTGTGAGCATAGCCAAAACATAATGTTCTGCCTTTTCAGACATGATCTTTCTGCTCTGTAGAGCTCTTTCCCTATCTTCATGCATTTAGCATTGTATTTTTCTATTGTGACTGCTTTTTTTAGTTGGAAGAATGAAAATAATATTTCTTCTTTGTTGAAAAAAATTAAAATAATATTTATTCTTTGTTTCTGTTCATTTCTTGCCCATGAGACTTCTGTTGTTCCCCTAGAAAAATAAAATATTCCTTTGTGTTTGTGGCCAGACCTATAGAAAGAATGAGCCTGCGGCCAAATTCCCAAACTCAGCTCTAGCAATCCAGCCAACCTTCATACTTTGCAGTCTGCACACAGATGTTACTAAACAAGGTATATTATATCTATCCAAGAATGAACTTTTCAATAATAGAAGCAGCAGAAAACATGATGTGGATGTCAACTACAATACACCTAAACTGGAATTTTTTCAACCATTCCTTGCAATAATAGGAAAAAGAAGAGATGTGGTATGTTTCTGTGACTTTGCTTTTAAACCCTTCCTGCAGGAGGTTATACTAACTTTTTTGGATACCCTTGATATTTGCTTTTTGCTGTCTTACTGTGAATTTCATTGAGCCAAAACAAATGTGTTGAATTCATTTTTAGCAAAATATTTAGTGACTACTGACCTCTTTAGACTTGCTGTTTCTAAAACTGAGGTATTCCAGTGCTGGCATCAGGGTACAATACAGTTTCTTTACATAATGTGGCTAATAGTCCATTCATTTCCTTTAAAATATAAATAATCGAAAATTTAAGAACTCTAAAGAAAAAAAAACAATTTAGAAAAAGTGGGGTTTTTTAAGCCAAAGAAAATGTGTTTTTATTTAATCCATATTTTTCTAGGCAGTCACTGACTGCACTGTTACACAGCTCTGATTATGTATACATATTCAATGGGAAGGACTTTTCTAAATGTGAGAGAAGGAAGAATGCATCAGACAAAATGATGGTGTTGTGTCAATGAGTTGCTCTTCACTAGATCTGAATTCACATTAAACAACCTGCTGCTGCTGCCAAAAAAAGGAACACTTTTAGCACCTGACCTTGTCAAGCAGAGTGAAACAGCACTGATGATGTAAAATGAGCCCCATCCCACTTAATTTGCAGATGCAGCTACTTGGGTGGGTGCAGATGGGCTCAACTCCTTTTTAAGTATGCTCTCATCTGGTTGATATAAGTGAAGTCTGATCCAGAAGCTGTGCTGAGTGTTAGTGGAGCTTATCTTGCTTCTCAAGATATCTTATTACTTTGGCTAGCCTCATGCAGGTGGAGATCTGTGGCTGGGTAGAAGGAGACCATGCTTCTGCCTTTCCTAGTTCAGTACTATCAGCCTGGTAGCTGATGGCTGATAACAAATGTGTGGCTTTATTATCCAGCCCTGTGGTTTGTGAGTGAGCTAAATGGTGCTGTTTGATGAAGAGCCAAATGTAATTATGCACAGTGTGAAAACATGGGCATGTTTTTCTGAAGCACTGAATATTTGCGGCTCCTATTGCATCTAGCCCAAATTAAAAGTTTTAGCACCTCTGAAATTAGATACCGGGAAAAATTTATCTTGCCAATACTATCTTACTAAGGTCCCATTTAAAGTGATATTTCATTACTGTATTTTCACAGGTCAACATCTTAAAGTCTGTTCAGAAAGCAGTTTATACAATTGTATTGAGTGAAAATGGCTTGGAATAAAATCCACTGATTGGGCATGGATGTTTTGTATTTTTGTGGAATTCTAAACTCACTGCACAGAGCATTCTGTTAAAAATAGGGGTTTAGATTGTTTTGCATTGTCACTGATATATTTTCCAAAGGAAACAGGAAGAAATGTGACAAGCTATTCCAGACAATTGGGATGATCATTTACCCTGGCACCCAATCGCTTTACACAGAATTGAGTGTAAACACCAATATTGATTGAAAAGTCAGGTATTCATAAAAATCCAACTTTATAGTGTAGCACAGCAAAAACTACTTCCAAGGACACTGATGTAATGGAGGACTCCATCGTGGAAAATCTTAGCATCATTTCCAAGAGTACATTTACTGCCTCAATATAGACTAAACCAACAGTTTGCTCAAGAAATTCATGTCCTGCTTCAAAATATAAATCACAGGTGCTTGCTGAGTTTACATAAGCACAAGTATATTTCTAAGAAAGGGATGGAGATGTGGAACATTGGAGCATTTCAGTAATGTTTCAGAACATAAACTACTGAAAAGATCTTTATTTCCTTCTGCATCATTTTGTAGCCTCACTTGATATCCTGTCTACTTTATATCCTCAGTGTGAACAATATATGATAAAATGAAAAGCAGTTTACATAAAAGCAGGCCATCTCCTTGAAGAAAACTTATGAAGCGCATCTCTTGTATATTCCTTTAATCCTTTGTGAAGCAGTAAACTGTAGTTTTGCCCTCTGTTTTGAAACTTTTCCTTAGTTCCATGAAATGGCTAAGTTTGTTGTGAAGTATATTGGGGGGGGGTTCCTTTTCCTCCGGGACAAAAAAAGATGTGGGAAAAACTGTCTCATGGCATGTGTTAGCCTGCAGACAGAATCACAAAGCAGCAAAAATGAACATGTTTTCTTAAAACCTCAGTACTACCAGAAAACCTGCCTGACATGCCTGCACTTGAGTAATGGGATTAAATGTTTGTACTGTGGTAGTGTCTGTGGGCTTGGAAGCAACTTGGACTTTATGGAATAAAGCCAAAAAGCCTCGTCCAAAGCATCTGGCAGTCTAGGTGAGGGCACTGCCCAAGCTCTGTGCACATTGTTATAGAAATAAAGCTCTTCCAACTGCTAGAAAATTGCAGAACTGATTCTGAGACATGAGCAGTCAGGGCAGTAAACTGGAAATCAGAAAACCTGGATTGTTTTCCCCAGACATTTTCTTTAGGGCTGATCATTTTTGTATTCTTTCATAACTGAGTTTCTGCTTAAACAGTCCTTGCTTTAATGAACTTATTATGTACTCCTACAGTCTGGAGGAGTACAGACTCTGGCATAACAGAGTTGTTTTTAGGTTTTACGGCAACTACAGTGAAGCAAATAATAATTTCTGATGCTGTTGAACACAGGTAACTATTTAGCAATGAAGAAAAGCAATGGAATAATAGAACTTTAAAATTCAGATCTGAAAATAAACTCCCCTATGGATATATGCTGTGTTGATGGGATTATTTTGTGGATCTATACATTTAGTCAATGAGCAAAGGTGTGGTAGCAAATTTAGGTATCCATAAGAAAATAACTATGTATAGCTTGTTAAGTTTTGTTCTTTGTTCTGTATGCTGATTAAGATTTTGTATATTCATGTCATGCAACAAAATAGGAGAAACAGAAGTGAAAGTAAAAGGGAGAAAGACAATCAGAAATAAAGCTTGTTGAAGGGAATAGCACTCATTTGAAGACCAGGAGACTTCTGTAGGTGGTACTGAACTGTAATGTCCACCAACAGTCAAAAAGCGACAGCTGTGAGCCAGTTTATGGTCCCTAAGCTGTTTCCTTTGAGCTGCAAAGAGAGAGAGCTAGATTAAAAGATCTCCAGAAACATTGAAAGCACTGTAAGTGGTACCATATATCTTATCTCACACATACGGATTCTTATCCTGAAGGACAGTTGACTTTCCTGGGATGTTTGAGAGACAAGATCACAGAATGTTCTGAGGTGAAAGAGACCCACAAAGATTATCAAGTCCAGCTCTAAGTGCATGGCCCATACAGGGATTGAACCCACAACCTTAGCATTGTTAGCACCATGCCCTAACCAGCTGAGCCAGTCTCAAGATGATACAGGTATGACTTGAATTCAGGTAGTGAAAAATGCCAGCTGCTAATCCAGCCATCAAGATTGAGGGAAGGTGTCGGAGGAGACCAGACAGACAAAGAATTACAGGCGCCGGGCAGATGAGGACACTGAGGCCCGGGATCCCGGGCAGCGCATGCAGCGACAGGATCGGGACCATGAGACCTTTCACGTGGACACTGTGCCCTTAAAAGATGGCTACGATCCAAGTTTCTTCTTCCCACAATACCCCTGGAATTCCCCCACACACCTCGTTCTCCCTATTGGTCCCCTTGCCGCTTCTCCCTTCCCTCCTCCCCTTCGTTTGCATGCACCCAATGGAGTGCGTGACTCCTCCCCGTCTCCTCCCCATCTCCGCCCCTCTTCCTCACCCTCATCTGGGAACTTTGTGTGCGCCCCCTTATAAGCAAGCGCGCTCTATTAAACTTGGCTTTTTCCTCGTGGACTCTCACCTGGTCTGCGTCTGTTCCGGCCGGAGGGGTCGCGCCGGGCCGGGAGCGGGAAGAGCCGACCCTAGCTTCTAAGGGGCACGATTCTAGGAAGCGCCGCCGCCCGCGGCTCGCCGCTTTCCTAGCCTTGCTCCTGGGAGCGTGAAAAACCCCTCCACTATATTAGTGGGATTATTCATCCACTGAGAGGAAGGAGAGGATGGTAGAAAACTGAGAGAATTGTGGTTAATCTGTATTTATGTGGTGGTTCACTGGTGTAATATTGAGCTGGAGCATCTAGGCTAGGGCATTTGATGTTCTGATGGTATATGATGGTAATGCATGCACTTTCCATCACAATCCAAATGCTTTGGCATTTTCTTTGTGTGAGCATGGCTGTAAATAAAAATACCATCCTGCTTTCTGATGTTCAGGGCAGTGTTACTGCAGAATCAGGCCTGTTGTTAAGCTGCTGTACACATGGCATTGGTCAGGAGGTGAAACTAGATCAAATCAGGAACAAATCCCTGCCTTGAAGAGCTTAACAGTCTAAAAAAAACAAGGAAAAAAATAATACTAAACAAAAGGAACTCTGTGTACTTTCATAGAGCAGTTCAGATATGGTTTAGATTGTATGTACTTGAAAAGGAAAGGTCTCTGGCAACTTTTGGGCATTCTCTTTTTTTGGATTTACCAGAGGAACTGATCTTGAAGTATTAGTTCTGAGATCAAGGGACTGTGAGCCAGCAACCACACAACTGTGGTCATCCCTGAGCTGATGCTGATGCTGATCCCTTGTGGTAGTTTTGGCTTTAGTTTCAGCTAGGCCTCAGTTCAGCAGGCCCAGAGAGTCTACGTAGATTAGAGGGAACAAACTTCACCTGATTTAAGTAACCAAAGAGATATTTCATATCATTTGGACATCAAAATCAAGTGTAAGAGAAGGAGTAGGAGGTGCCTAGCTCAGTCTCTTGATGGCCAGGTGCTGAGTGGACCTGCTATCACCTTTTCTGGGGATGTTGGGCCTCATTCACCACTTCACAGCTGTTTGGTTTGGGAAGTACCTTTTTTCTTTGTTGTTGGTTTTTTCCTCTCTTGCTGGATGTATCCTCCTGGGGGAGCTTGTTGGAGTGTTTTTATGAGCTGGGGTGATTGAGGTCTGCGTTGCTGAGTGGGTGACTTGGTGGTTGTTCTTGGTTTGTTTTTTCCCCACATTTGTATATGTATGTATTATATCATATTCTGGTTTTAATTGTCTCTCTTTGTATAATATAATAAGCTTGCTATGCCGGGTTTGGGGTCTTTTCCTCCTCTTCAGTTTTTTTTTTCCTCCCTCCTCTTCCCTCGCTGGGAGATGGATTTTCTCTGTCTGTGTCGGGCAGCTCAACGTAACACACCGCTTAAGGAGGAAGAAAGAACAGGAGCAACAGCATCTATGGTGACTTGGAAAACAGCAAAGGAAAAGGAATGTGATGATGTTATTTCATGTTTAAAAATCTTGTGACATTTCTTTTTCCCAGCGTGTAAGCTTCTATCCTTCTAACCTCTTCTAAGCAGTTCCAACCAGGAAGCTTCTGTTCTTCGTCTAAATTTGCATCAGCAGAGAGTGAAAAAGCAGAGATTGAGTCTAAACCTGGTGAAAGCCTGTAAAAGAAAAACTCTACATAAAGGAGTGTAAGGGTGGATCTGATTGTGGACGTAGGTGTCTGTGTGGTACAAAATGTGATGTGTACCTTTGGCATTCCTGTCCTCATAGGCAGTAATCCAAAATACTAAGTAAAGTAAGGAAGCATTCTAATTGCTAAGGGAGAGAGAAACACCTCAGAGGAGTGCTCCCATTAGGGCTAACTAATTAAAAATGCTAATTAAACTCTTCCCTTTTTCTAGACTACAGGTGCTTCAATTAAGTCTTCAACAGAGATGACTCTGCTCACATGGGATTCACAACCACAAATCCTCTAATGAGGTTTGACACCCACATATGTTCTTTGAAGCAATGTTTATGCTTCTAATTAAAAAGGGGCAATGAGGCAATCCCTGATCTGAAAGCCAAATGGCACAAACTGGATCATGGCTGCACAGGTGAGAGGTGGCTTCCTGTGGAACTAAATTTATCTTGCAGAGAGTTACAAAATGGAACCAGGGTGTGAACTAACATTTAAATATTGTGGATGATTTGTGAGTTTGCTGCTTAACCCAAATCCTGTCTAATTTAGCAGTAAAGATGTGCCTTGTAAGACCTGGACAAAACTAGCAGCCTTGAAAGATAGCCTCCAACCTCTATGCAGCTATCGATGGCTGTAGTGCTTTCTGAAGAGGTAGTAGACCTGGTTTCTAGGTCCCAAAATAGTGCCACTGTCATTAGATTCCCCCAGCCTCTCCTATTAAACTGGACAGAAGAGACTACTGGAAACTTCAGGCCAAAGAGAGAGAATAACTGGTGGATAGGTTTTGAATGCTAGTAGTTAAGAGAAAGGAAACACTGTGTTGGTTTGGTTTGGTTTAATTTGTTGTTTTTCTCCTGGGACTATTTCTGTGTTTTAGATTAAACACAGGAATTGCCATGTAGTTTTGTTCCTTTTATTGGCTCTATTTCTTAAAAAAAAAAAAGCTTGGGAAAATCACCAAATATGCTGTTGTGAAGCAGTCATGACAAATGTAGGTACAAAATGTGTACAAAATGTAGACTCAGGCTGTGTATATTATCACCGAAAGGATCATGTTCAGCAGGAGAATCTGAAATGCAGCTGTTGTAAGAGCGTTGTTGACTGCTACTTTCCTGGAAGAGGCTGCAGCTGTTAGATGTACTCAGCATAGTAAACTTTTATGCAGATGGTAGTAACTAGCATCAGCAGACAGAACCTGTGGTTTCTGCCTGTTTTTTTTTCCTGGACATATCTTACAAGAGTTATGGTTATTATTTCAAAATGTACCAAAAAGAGGGGGAAACAGAGGGGAAAATAAGCAGTCTTAAATCCTAATATTAATTGCCTCAGTGTTTTTTAGTTGTACTTGAAGCCATATGCCAAACAAACATGTTCTTTTCTATTGCTCTGCAGATGAAAACTGAAATGTAATAGCCAAGAACAAATACATCCATCCACAAATATTTTGCAAATTCTTTTATGCAGTACCTCTTTAAAAAGGTTGTGCTCAGTTTTCAGAGGCTTTCAGTGTGCATTAGTTTTGAAAAGTTTCCAGAAAAAACAATTACTGCAGTTTCTGTGTCCTGGAAGAAATCAGGGAGCATTTTACTACCTGAAATGGTGCATAGTCACTGCTGAATCCAAATCAGGCCTAATGCAATCAAGCTGTTGCTGACCACTGGTTTGTCATCTAGCACAACCTCAATTCACTATTAACATAGCTGTGTTAGCCAAAATACCAGGTAAATGTTTCAATAGCCAAAAGAATAAGAGAACTGAAAAACTATTTGTTCTCTGTGGTTCTGACATCAGGCACTGATAGGACATCATGAAACTTTATTTCTGGAAAGTAGAAATAAGTTTCGCAAGCAGAAGAAAATGGAATTAAAGTTGCAACTCAAAATGGTATGCAGTGCAATGTAATTCCTCAGTTTCTAGGAAGTTCCAATTAGAATTAAAAAAATAGAAACTGTATCTATATTGCACACCATCCTAGAGCCTCTGATGTCTGGGGTATCTTTCATAACTCACTTGGTCTCTTCCTGGAGAGGACTTTACATACTGCATGTCACTGGAGTGACAGTTACAGAGGTGCTTGTGGAAGAGCACCTCTGCCCAGTAAAGTCCTCCAATTCAACTGATAGAATTCAAAGTGTCTTTCAGCTTATTTAAAGCAGTACTACTCTATTGTTTTTTTTCATTTGGCTTGGCTTGGTTTGCTTGGCTTGGCTTTTATGACTCCACATTAATTTAAGTATTTCCTGTTTTTTACAAGTTTACACACTTTTCTCACCACTGACCTTTGTGGTTAGCTGAATCTCCAGCAAGTTATCTAGTCATGATTTGAAGTGCTTAGTAGAGAGAAAGATACAAAAATTCTTCCTTGATAAAGTTTTCTTTTGCTGGAAAAGAGATGTACCTTGCTTCTTACTTGGGTCATGTAAAAGTCATTGGCCATCATATTTATCATTTACGAACAACAGTTCAGGGAGTTTTGTGTCCTGTGTTAGTAATAAAGACAAGTTAATACAAATCCCCAGATTTACCAAAAAGGTAGGAGGCAAAACTTTCAAAATTAACTGTAAAATGCCAGTAACTAGAAATATTAAGAATGTGATGTCCAGCTCAATATATTTGATAGATTTTTTTAAAGTGGTAAAAATTGGCAAAGTAGGAGTATTGTAAGTTGCTTTGCGTTTGTCATATGGCATGTTCTAACATCATCAAACATTTTTCACAGTATTAAACTTCCATAGTTCAAACCATTTTGTCAGACACATGCAAAATTGATTTGCCAGTAACAAGGGAAACTACCCTAAGGATATGTTTTTGAACATTTATTCAAGATGTATTTTGAGTGCTGTTTCAGCTTTCATTCTTAGATATTGGCAGAAACATTATTGCTTTTGCTGCAGATGAGCAAGGCTCTTCAACTGCTCCAGATGCCAGGGAAATGGAACACTATGAAAATACAGTTGCAAAAATAGTTTAGAGTTTGTACTCTGAAGTGAACATTAAATAGATATTGTTTCACTACACACAGGGGACATTAAGTTCTGTTTTGAAGTCTAAGAAACAGTCCTATTTATCTGATTGTTTTAGTAACTGCAATTGGAAACTGACTGAGAAAGCTGTTAAACAACACTGGTAGTGCTCCTATTCAGAAAAATACGAAGAGAGGTGCCTGTCATTAATTGCAATGTATATTTAATAAACAAACCCTTAATTGCAAACTCAGTATGGGCTGTTCTGAACCTGAAAAGCCAAAGTGGTCATGTGTTAATTTCCAGTTGTCAAATGTTTTAAAAATTATGTTTCTGAAAAACTGAAGCCCACACATTTTACTGAGAAACATTGAGTTAGTTCAGCAGAATTCAATGAAGCTGCCATTCTGAGAATCTTTCTGTATGTTTTAGGGGTCCTAAAATAAAATGTCATTTTCTAAGATGGAATCAGGACTCTGCATTAAGATAGCTCTTTTTTCCAAGTTTTTCTGTCTGAGAGAATCAAATACTTCATGCTGTGAGAAAGCCTCAGTGTACTTTATTAACAGTGAAGCTTTTTTAGCAGCCATTCAATGGAACACAGTGGTAGTTCTTACCATTTTACAAAAGAGGTCGAAGGTACAGATGGTAATGTCTAAGACTCATGCAAGTCTTATGATTTTCGCGTTTGTGCCAAGTGCTCTGCCTTCTGGAAAAGCTGTGTTCACATCAGACATCACCGTCAAACAATCATACAGTGTCAACCTGTGAGCCTAAATCAAAAACCTACGCTCAAGAAATGTTCACTCGTCTTTGCCATGTGTGCTGTATTAGCATATGGGGTTTTGGCAATATAAATGGTTGTAGAGCATTTTCCTAGCAGTTCCAATTTTTCTTATTCAAATATCGGTTTGCTTAATCACATGCTGGCTTCATTTGGAGCTATGAAAGTGAATTTTGGAGTGGAAATGCTGAAACAGTGCATGTAACTTCATTACCTTAATGCAAAAAGAGGTGCCTTCTGAATATGTGAATGTGCATGGCTCTAAATCTTCATGCTACTTGGTGGCAAGGTTGCAGATTTATACAGGCTAGGTTCTCAGAATCACGCAGACACGAGAAGAGCTGTAGAACCTCTGTTGTTCTGCTTCTTGCTGTACAAAACTCTACTTTGTACAGTATACGTTGCTGGCTACATGGTGGGGACAAAATGCATCACTGTGTGTGTACAGTGCAGCACAGCTGGGTCTGTTTTGCTCCTTGTTACTCTTACTGAATACAAGAAACATCTAAATGGGGACATTTGCACAGCCATCTAGAATACTGGAATATTTTCCCCATTCCATATAGGGCATATAAATGTAACAAAAGATACTTTCTAAGACAATTTTAAAACCCAGAACTGGAAACAAAACTCTTTTTGTTTCTTTGAATGACAGAAAGTTGCTCAAACTTACCTTTTTTGGTTTGGTGGTTTTTTCACTTTTTTTTTTTCACTGTGGCGAGCTATAGAAATTAGCTTTCAAAATCCTTATAGAAAATACAGGAAAAAAGACCTGGTTGGAAGGGATTTTGAGCAACCTGGTCTAGTGGAAGATGTCCCTGCCCACAGCATGGAGGTTGGAACTAGATGATCTTTAAGGTCCCTTCCAACCCAAGCCATTTTATGTTTCTATGATATATGACAAAATAAGATTTATTTATTCTGAATGCATGTGCAAGTTCACCTGAAATTTTCCTGTTCATTTTATAGAACCTGTTCCTTAGAAAAATCTTTTGGACAAAAGAAGATTATTTTTTGGAAAAATAAAAAAATGTTGGCATAAATGATTTCTTTTAGTACCAGAACCTGGGTATTCAGTAAATCAACATCCCCAATTTTAAGTGGATTTTGAAAGAAAGAGCAAGGCTTTGCAAGTTATCTTTTCACAGCCCAAGGGGAAAGCTCCCTCCCTTCCTTTCACACCAGCTATTCTTGACCACTAAATTGTCTTCCTGCTTCCTCCCTCTTAGATTACATGTTTAAAGCAGCAAAAAGTTAAGATAAACAGGAGCTGTCACACTAACATATGACTAAGTAATATTGCAAAGTTTTGTTTTTTGTTTTGTGGTTTGTTTTTTTTTTTTTTTTTTACTAGAACTAGGACTACTAGTGCTGCATGGGATAATTGTATTTTTAAAAAAAAAAAAACAAAAACATAAGCCCCTGTCTGTGGATGTTTTAATTAGAATTGATTTCCTCATAAGAAATCTTTACAGTCTTACTCTTTAAGTAGATGGCTGTCCTAATTTACAGTCTGACAAGCTACACATGATTCTCAAGTTTTACTACCTTCCTTATAGCTTACATTTATGTAAGCTTTCAAATGATCCAAAAGCTGATATATATGTATGTATGCTACCACAGAAGACTGAGCAGTCTGTTGTTGGCAAAGTATGAAAGAAAAAAGGCCTAGTTTTATGATCTGTGTCCCAGGATCAAAAATGTTCACTCAGAATAAACAGGAACTTTTAATGCTTTGTGCATGACACACACACCCCTAGAGCACTGGTAAGCTGCACTGCATCTTGTTTGCCCAGAGGATAGGAGGGAGAGTAAACATTCAGAAGTTTGAAAGTTTTGATTCTGATATAATAGGACACTTTGCCTCCTAATGCTTAAAACAAGTATCTCCTTCCCTTTTGAATAAGTAAATTCCTAGTGTAGGGCAAATGAAAGCTAGGGGGGTTGTAGGGTTCTGGTATTCCCCCTACCATGATGGTTCTGCAGATGGTGAAATTTGCCTCATGGTATGCCTGAAGATCTTTCATACTTCATGAAGTAAATCACATTTCCATTAGGACAGGCAGTATCTTGTCTGACATGTGAGCAGAATGGAATTTATTGACCCAAAATTTATATATACCTAAATGGTACCCAAGTGCCTCTAATGAAACACATTTGGTCTTGAGCAGTAACAGCCAAAGTATACATATATTTTAAGGCACCTAACAAATGCTTCACAATACTCAATGCCACTAAGAACACAAAACAGAAGCTGTGGTGTGTGGTTCCTTAATTCAGTTTAAAGAGTATAAAAAACTACAGGAAAATGGACTTGCTTTGGGTTTTTATTTTTGTTTAATCTGTAATAAAGTTTGTTTGCCCTCCTTTTGACTCATTGTTTTGAAGGGGTTTTCTTTACTATGTTAAAGGGAATTAATTTTTTTTAGTTCCAATCTCTTTCCCATTTGCTGGCTATCACAAATGACTTTTGAGTTACTCTAGAATTGTTTGGATGCAATTTCTCTTGCATCCTTACATTTTTGCTTTACTGCAAAACAGTGCATTAGTGCATTCAGTGCACTGTCTTCCGTTTCTTTGAGTTTTACTTAGAAAATGTCTTACGCATTTCTCTTTTTTTCCTAATCCCACTTTTCTTTCCTCTTGTCTTACGCAAGTGGCTTAGATTTGGGCCACCTGACCACAGCTCTCTAGCTTTTCCAAAGCTGAAGATAAGTTGTGTCACAGTGCAGCAAGAAGGACTGCAGGTGCCTGTGTCAAGTCTGTGCTCCTTTTTTCCCAAATTCTGTCTCAATTTCTACCCCGTGCAATGGGGCTTTTCCACTGTCTCCCCTTCCATGGCATTATGCTAAACTTGTTGCAAACAGTTCTAAAACTCATAAAGTTCACATCCCTGTGTTCATGCTGCTTCTTGGTACATCCCTTCCTGGCAAGCATTTCTCTGTACTCACTACTGAATTGCAGGTTGAGGAAATCTATATTCAAGGGCAATTCTGAATTCAGGTATGGATGGGTGTGTTGCTTGCTGGTCGAGGAAGAGAACCCAGTCAGCTGGAAAAAGTTCTTTAAAGGTCATTATTTGCATTGGTTTACCAAGGGTCTTACTGGGTCTCATTTGCCCTTGAAAGACTCTAAAACAATGGGAAATTTTAGAAATGTTTTTGGTTTTTGTGCCTCTGGTCTAATCTGACATCAGCCCGAAAAATCAAAGGAGGTACTCAATTTTCAAGAGGACTGCCTGTGTGTTTAATTTTGGAGCAAGGATGTAGGCACAGCAATGTCCTCTTTTGTTCTGTTGGGCTGTGGTATTGGAAAGCTCTCGCAGTGGGGATGCACTGAAAAAGCCACCTGGGAAAACACAGCTACTTGGTTTGTTTAACAGGGAGGACGTGACACTTGGCCAGAGCACAGTGCTCACACTTAACTCAGTTCTTTCAGATTTGGTTGGAAGAGAAGAAGAAGGTGGTTTGCAAAATTGTCCTTTGGTATCTGGAACATCTTTTGGATGTCCTGCTACCTGCTCACAGCGGGCACTGTTTAAAATGCTTGAACTGCTGTACGTGTTCTGGACACAGGGTTTGAACTACAAGAACTCACTGATTTATCTGGGTCCTGTGCTTATAATAGTAACATGATTGAGTATGAGGACTTACAGGTCTGCAGTAATATTACAGACAATTTTTTGTTTAACACAGGCAATGTGTTTTGCATTTGCAATGCCTGCTGTATACCTTACAAAGCACTACTTGATGTGAATAGCTTAGAATTTACAGGACACACAGGAAGATAGGAAATTCATTGGTGGAGATAACTTGGTGCTTGTTATCATTACTTCCATGTCTTCTAATGTTTCATGAGTATTATTTGTTTTTATTAGTTGTAAGTATTTTATATGAAACTAGCTAAATTATACAAAGCAAGCTCAAAAGCCTACAAAGGCAGTTGGCCAATTTTAAAACATTAAGTGTGGAAAGGAAAACCCTTCCAACTTTTAGATGGTAGCATGTCTGTACATGACTGCTGATACAGTGAGCAAACTGCAACAGCACTGAAAAAACTAGACCCTCAGTTTAAACACAGTCCAGGTTTTCATCAGTGTGTATTAGCCCGTTCAGTTCTCCTGACCAGGTGTGAATTGCTTCCTCAGTGTTTTGACCTAAATCTGTCAATATTATCAGCTTGCTGGTGAAAATGCAAACCATTTTAGCAGTTGCCAGCAGTAACATCTGAACGGTACTACAGCATAATCTGTCTAGTCAGTATGAGACAGAGTTTCCAGCAGCAAATCTGGCTGTCTTAAAATGACATTTGCTTGTGGAATATAGTTGGAATACAAAAGGGGTCTTTCTCTTTTGTTTGATTTGTAATGTTTGCCAACTGTATGTGTCTGCTCTTTCATTGCTTTCATGTATTCACACTTCAGCACCAGTAAAAGCATAAAACAGTACAAATAAGTAATAAAACAAGAAAGGCGGTTTGGGTGTTTGCTTTATTAATCTAAGTGGAGATAACGACTGCCAAGTGGACCAACCGATAGAGAACAACTACATTGTACACACCACTTGCTCCTGCTGGTCCCACTGCCTTTCCCACTCCTTCAGTGCCATTACAGATGCACTGATGTTGCCCTGTCATCTGTTCTGCACTGTTTCTGAAATATAAAAATTATTTCTTCTCAAAATAAAGGTATGATTTTTATTTAAACTAACTTTAGCCATCCAGAAGTTAGGTATCTCCTCCAAGTTAGCCATATGGGATTACCCTATATTCATTGAGGAAATTGGAGCAAGTTTTCTTTTCCCAACACCTTTATTCAGGTCAGCTTCCCTGTGGAAGTGTCATTGTATGTCTCTCTCTCCACTAAAGCAGAGAAGACCTGGGCAGCTAGATTGGACTTTGCAGAGAGAGGAATCCTGCCCCGAGTCTAACACCACATCCCTATCATTTCCTAGGGTCTCTGGGATGGTTGCAAAGAGTATTATCCCTGCTTTCAAGATTCCTTCCAGTGGAACACTAGGCTTTATATTAAATGAATTAAAAGACACTTTTGTTGTCACAATTAAAGTGCATTTCATACAAATGCTGCTTCTATTCTCAGTGGATTTATTGGAAGGTAGATTTATATATTTAAAATAAGTGATTCAATGTCATTTGATACGTGCCCACAGGCAACTTTGGAAAGACTTAAATGGCACTGGAAGATAAACTTGCTCTGTCTTCTTTGTACATGTACTCACATATAATGTTTATACTGCCTATATAGTAAACATTTTATGTCTGAAACACCCTGATTGCTTTGTTACTCTAGACATTAAAGCAAATATGATGAACAGTAACTGGTCAAGTAACCACTAGAATTTGTGCAGAAATGAGGTGCTGATAGGGAACAGGGGAGGCACCCATCACACTAATTATATAGCAATAAGACATTTGTCCTCAGATTTTTTACTTCATCACATTCCTGCATTCAGTGCTCTGCAAATTATGTTTCTTATCCTTAAATGTCAATTTATGTCATCACTTACTGCTGTTCTTATCCAGTATTTAAGTATGGTTCTCCATGGTTTCTGCTCACAAATTGTTTACTTCTGACTCCTGGAGTTCATGAACCACTTGTTTCCCTGGTAGTTAAAGTCATTCACACTTAGTGCATTCCTAAACAGACATAATGTTAAATAAATCATCTCATGTTGATGTCTAGTGGCTTTGCAAAGTAACAGCTATGTACAAGAAGCAATACTCTATCAATAGATAACAGAGAAGAAAATCAGGTTTTCTGGTTTTTGTCCTTATTTGAAAAAAAAGGATTTCCTGGAAATTGAGTTTTCATTTTTACTAGAATTCAGTGCACAAAAGCTGTTTTCTTCTTCAGAATACTGTTAGAGGGAGAGCCAGGACAATAAAGAATTTTGTACTGATGTTTGTAATACCTCTAGGAAATTATGCAAGATTTAATTTTCTGGGTTTTACTGAAGAGAGTTTTTTCAAATATTTTAAGATCTTACTTTGAAATTCAAGGCTTGAGACTCATCATACTAGCTACCTTAGCCTGATGGCAGTACATTTTCCTTGTTTTTACTATAATATATGCAAAATAAATAGAAGTGCGTCTACAACAGATTCCTGGCTTTAACTTGACCATTTTGCTTTATGCTAGAAGTATGACTTTTTTGTTTTTCTTGGATGTTTTCTCTTGAGAGTCAGGAATCTAACTACAGTATCTAAAATGGGAATGTCACTTTATCTAGTCAATAGAAGGAAATACTTGGCATGATGGAAAATCAGGCTTTGTGAAATGCTTACTTCTCTCCATTGACTACAGCATCAGATATTTTACTCTGCTGCCTCAGTTCCTCACCAAGATGTGAAAACTACAGAGGATGAATCTTGCTCTCTTATTATACATTCAGATTTTTTGTTAAATGACACCTTCTGACAAAGTGCTGGATCTAATGCAGACAAAGTATGTCTGGATGAGGAAATGGGAAGTGCAGCAATTACCACATGCTTTGAAAACTCAGAGCATTCAAAGCAACCAACAGCAGACAGGACTTGAGGAAGAGAAAGCTTGCAGAAATACTCTGCCTTATCCTTGTTGCTACAGAGGAAACAGCCATTGATTAAAATACACTGAGAATCAAACAGAATCATTTTTAGTAAGCAGAGAAGCAAAACCAAAACAAATTCTCCATCACAAAATAGTTCCAAGGTGGGAGGATGCCCATTGAGATTTAACTTGGAGTCATAAAAAACAATAGATTTTTCAGTATGGTAGGAAAGAATGAGAACTGGGTGATTTTTAGAGCAAAGACACTGATGGAATTTTAACTGTTCTTTAGAAGACTGACTATAAAAATTGGAAACTCTCAGCACTTAGGTTGAAGCAAATTAAAAAAAAACAAACCTTAATCTGGAAAAGGTATCAAGATGCAAAAGAAAGGTCCTGCACCAGATTTCCTGGAGATTAACTCAAGATGTTAATTATCAGATGAAAGACTGATTTTTCTATGATTTTTTTAACTGTGATTTTACTATGAAAACCGCAATTTTCCTGCCCACTTAACTTGGTTTTCATAGTGGTTTTCCATGAAGGTGAGGAAGCTTGGAGCCACTTTCAGTGTATACAAACATGCAAGATTTCCCTATCCTTGTTAACCTCTCCTTTCTGATATAACACACAAACCCCGTTTTGATAAGAGCAAGTTCCCTACATGAAATTCCCTATGACACACATAACTTCTTGCTGTTTAGTGTTGTAGAGTTTTGGGGTTTAGTGTGTTTTAACTTTCATTCCCCAGAGAATTAATTTCCTTCTGAAATAAATATTGTTAGATAGACTTAAGTTTTGGAAACTACAGTCTGCCCTGGCTGAAGACCAGGTTCTTTGGGATGAGATTATACCTGGAGAGTACCTGCACCAATCATGTTGCAAGGCCAAGAAAAACATGAAGAGCAAACAGCAGGATGGGAGCTTTTGTATGAGTTGTTAATCCTTGTCTACTGAAACATGGAAACACTGAAATGTAGCTGGAAACTGTAAGCTTGGTATTAAGAGTTTTCTCTCTCCGACATAAGCCACAGACAGGAAATGAAATTGTTTCTTTCCTTGTTTTTTTTTTTCAAGGTGATGTAGTCAATGTGTTTTCAAGACAGCATATCTGTCTTTGGATATGCACAAAGACTGAGCTGAACTTAACTTACTTAGCTCCATTTTAGGACTTTTCAAATGGGAAAAAGTTCAGCCTCCAGCTGCTGTTGAATTACCACCACACTTACACGAATCATCTGCAGCAGGATTCTCCTGCTCAACTTTGATACCTGAGCTACCTGCTAGTCTTTGTCTATGCTCAATAAAGAGAAGCAGGCACTTCTGTGATACTGCTCATCTCATCTGAGGGTTGATATGTGGGAGTCAATTCACTTACCTAAACATATTTACCTGCTGTCTTGAGCTATCCCTGTGGGAGTGGTAGGGAAAGTACAGCACTTGTGGGAGGTCTGTGCTTTTCCCTAATGGAAAGCAGAACGCCCAGCGTGATGTCCTACGGTAATTAAGCTGTTTAATGGAGTCCTGAATTCTCAAGGTTTTGTGACAAACCATTTAGGAATGGGATTTAGTACCGGACTGTATATGCCCGAATTTAATGCTTGCAAAGGAACTTCATGTCTAAGCCTCCATTATAATCAAAGCATATTTAATTACTAGTGTCACTGGTATCTGGAGAGCTAGGATGTAACTTAACAGAACATTTTCAGAAAAAGAAGATTGATGATTATGATAGGTTTTGATCTGATTTGTGGAAGCCAAATTCTTCTATTAGCAGGCATATGGTGGAGTGTTTTGGTTGAGAACAGTGCAATTATTTATTAAGAAAGCTTTTCCAACCTGTGTACAATTGCCAGATCTGGGCCTTGCTTTAAAGTAATTGATCTAGCACCAGTTATATGAACATGACTAAATAATAGTGATTTGGGGGGTTGTTTCACTCATAAAATCTTTTTTTTTCATCCTCATTCATTCTTAGTTATTTGAATTTTAGGTGGTAGGTTTTAATGAGTACATGTTTATACATTTTAGGATGTTTATATTAAACTATGCAGTGCCTGAAGCAACTCTACAGGACAGACACACTCTGTACATCAATTTATTTTTACTGCCAGTCAGGTGGTATTCTGTGACATGACAGTACACGTTGCACTTGCCAAAATGTTTGTAGAAAGGTAATGCCTAAAGGTGTGATAAAAATATTAATTAAAAATATCTCTAGATCATGTTTGTAAGAGACTTTTGCATGGGGAAAATTATTTTTCTGTCACAGAGAACAATTAACAACATCTGTTAGAAGTGTGACCAACACAGTAGAGTTGCCTGGGTTTTATTTTTTAAATGGTGTCCAAAAGAAAATACAACAGGATACAAGCTTGCAGCTGACAATTCATGTAACATCATACCTCTAGCAGCTTTTGGTCCAGAAACATGCTCTGTCACAGGCTAGAAGTCCTTTAGATGCTTTATAGTGCGTGGAGCACTTTTTAAATCTGCATTAAACCCAAAAAAGCACAAGTATCAGGCTTTGAGGTGACAGCTCAGTCACTTCCTTGCCCTGACAGAAGAGTTAGTCTTAAAGAGAGATTATCTGGATAAACAAGTTATCCATCAAAAGGCAACCTGGAAAGACAAGTGCAATGGGACTGTTCCAAACCACCTCTGGGCAGGGTGGCTGGCAGTCTTGAGATCTCTAATCATGAGGCCCTTCCAAAGAGCTGTCAGCACCATCCCTGCTAACAGCTAGACTCTGGAACTCTTGTGTTGGTGTCAGCATCTGGAGAACTACTTGCAGGAGGTTCCCTGGGACTTTGTTACTAGTCCTGTGAATGGTGCACCACACTGCATGCTGAGGAGTAAACTGTGGTGCAAGCCCTCTGATACATTGCTAGTTAAAAGCCATGTACTAGGATCTCTGTACAGGTAATAGCTTGAAATAACCAAAGCTTTCTGAGGAGCAATCCAAAACTGTTAGCAGAGATATCTCTTCTATTCTGTCCTAGTTTGAGTGACTTCATCTGCTTTCTTGAGATGCATTACTGTACCTCTTTGCAATTGTCATTGATGCCTGCAAGTGGCATTAGCTGAAAATCAACCTTTCCATATTGCTTGGACAGACTCTTGGCTCTCTTGCATCTCATGTTGCTGGATTTGCTTTGGATTCTGGTTAACTTGGCTGGGCTCCCTCTCCTCTCTGCTTTTCTGTCCTGCTGCACAAAATGAACCCATATGACTCAACCCCCCTGAGACCTACTACCAAGGTGTTCCTGTGCCTCCTGTAAAAGGGTGTAGGCATTCATGAGTTGTATATCAGTGTCATTGCACTTCCATGGTAGATATTGAAAGATGAGGATAGGGCTTGGTCATTACTGCTGAAGGGAAGGGAGCTGGTGAAGAAATTCAGGCACCACATCCAACATGATCTACATCACCTAGTTCATTCCCTTTGTTTTAGATTGCTTCAACTAGCCACTACCAAGACATGTTTCTAGGAGATTAGTCCTAAGCCAGTTTGAGGTAAACATTCTGGTGCCAGCTGAAGTGGCATGCTTTGTTGAGCAGTTTAGTGGTAACCTCAGGGTTTGTGGTAAGAGAGCATGATGCTTTTTGATCAGTGACAGAGTTTCCAAGATGAACTCCTTAAAGGCACAGTTTCATACACCATGGTTCATTTTCCCAGTTTAAACTTAATAACAGTCATTTTTTGTTAGGCCTTATTGGCAGCACAAAAGGCTCCCAGAAATCTCTGTACTAAAGCAGATTTGAATACTCACCTAGAAACCTGGGAAAATAAACCTGGTTTGTCTGGCAAAATAGTTCTGCAGATGTTAGTGGTGAACCAAACAAATGAATAGATTAAACAGTGCTTTGCAAAAAGGAGGGAAAGAGGAAGGGAAGAGTGGGAGTCAAAGAAGCAGAAACAATGTGCAACTTCTTCCCTGAAGTGCACAGCTTCTAGCTTGAGTCCAAGACCTTCAGAGCTCTGGTTTCTTGCTTCTTATTTTAGTTGTGTCTCGCTCACTGTTGGAGCATCCAGGTGTCAAGTCCATGGTTCTGTTGTATCTCCCAGTTTAGGATGAGGGGTTAGGAGGCCTTTTGCTAGAGTTGCACTTACATAATATTTTTCACAGAATCACAGAATATGGTTAGTTGGAAGGCACCTACAAGGATCATTGAGTCCAACTCTTAGCCCCACACAGGACCATCCCCAAGAGTCACACCATGTGCCTGAGAGTATCATCCAAATGCTTCTTGAACTCCATAATATTTTTTACTTTAATATGAATTTTTAGATAGATATGCAGCATGAAATGAACATAACGCATATCTAAGCATGTTCCTTTGTTCATTCTTCCAGCTTCCTCACTTTCCCCTCCATGCCAGAAAAGGGACATAATCTAAGAGACCTTCCAGACACAAAGAGCATGATCTTCTTTGCTCAATATACTGACCAAAACACTTAGTATATTAGTCCTTAAGATACATGTGTTTGGCTTATTTTCAGTTACTTGTAATCAGCCTATGATGTAAATCATCTGCTAAGGTGTTTTTGACTAGTCTGTGGGGTCACAGGTCTCTCTTGAAATATTATAACTGTTGCTAATAGGAAATTGTAAGTAGTTGATTTTGATAGGATTAAGGACCTGGGGTTTAGCTGTCTCATCTGTTGTAACAACTGCCTAATCATGACTAGAAAAGAAAAAAAATCATGCTCAGTGACTCTTACCTGCTCTTCTGAAATTGGAGATAGCATTTGCCTATTGATGTCAATCTCATAAGCATGTGGAACAACAGTAAAGTAGTCCATCTGAGTCTAACCACACTGTACATAGGAAAAGGTGAGGCACTGGAGAAATTTGGTTAATTGTCATATGATTAGAGTCCATGACATGAGGCACTTTTGATTGGACGTTGTACTTCCTTTACCTCCTTTGTGTTCTGATAATTAATTTCAATCATGTGCATATACAGTGCTTCAAGTCATCATCAGATCATATTGCATATAGCTGTATTTATACTTCCACAAAACTCTGACATCAACTTCTATCATCAGTAAATGCATTATAATTCTCCCTGTCTACTGAAACAAATACCTACAGGTAGCAACTTGCATTTGTTGTTAAATCCTGTAATTTTATTGTAGTAAACTTTTTCAAAGTCACTTGGATTATGACTAAAGACACACTAGCAGTAACTTGTCTACACCCAAACTTCACTAAATACTCCTTCCTAGTAAACTTAATCCAGAAAAAAGTACATTTATTTTCTTGGCCAATCTAAACAAATCTAAGCCTGTGCTGCTCCAAGGGAACCATTTCTCCTGTCCCACCAATAGGGGCTCTTTTGTTTGACTTGGCTTGTTCTTCTGGCATATACAACACATCTTGAAAGTTTGCTCAATATCTCTGTTTAGCTGAGCCAATATAAAGCATTTCTGGTTCTCTTAGGTTTTTCAGTCCTTAAATGACCTGTATGGTCTTTTTTTAAAAAAATAAAAAGAGTGCAAAAATGACCCCTTTCTGTCCAAAATTCCATCTGGTCCAAAATTCCTTCTTAAAGGACTGGTGAGACCACCCTCTTCTGATTGCTTTTGTTATTCTTAAGAAGCCTTATCCTTAGTTAGTACTTACCATTGCTGTTCACACTCTACATAGGTAATCTGTGCTTAAAGATTCTTGTAAAGTTGTGTAACTTTCCAAACTGAGAAATATGGACTAGGAAACACTAAGTCCGTGTCTAGAGGACCAGGGTTAGAAGTGCATCTAGGGCTGAGATGATGAAGATACACGGGCTTTCCTAGTTTGCATTGAAATGAAAGCTAGGAAAAAAGGCTGAGCAGAAGTTACTGTGCTTAAACACACTGTCATGGGGACATTTGGGAGTAGTTCACTGCCCGTCTAGACAGTAAATTGGACAGAGTTTAGATGTCTTACTTCCCTTGCCATACAGGTTTTAAAACCTACAAAAGAAGCAGCAGAATGAGCCATCCAAAGAGTAAAGCTGAGAGAGCCACTGTAGAAACTGTGGAAGCTGAAAGCAATAAAACAGTGATGACTTTAAAAGCTTATTTCTGTTGGTTTCACTCCATTTATAGCCTGTTTTTCATACAGATTTGCCATTTGCTCTCACAGATTTACTCCTATCCTTTTGTTTTTCCATCTACCTAATTTCTTTCAGAACTCTACTGAAAAGATTTAAGCAACAAATGAAGCCAATAATAGCAATGCTAACAGAGCTAATGTTTGCTACTACCACAGTGTGCTGTGCTCATGTGTTCTTTTCTTCTGCCCTGTGTCTGTCTTACGTATTTTCTGACTTCTCTGGTCCTGATACTTTCTCTGATTATATATTTATCCACCTGTGGTAAATTTCATGGTTTTCAATGAGCTTCTATTAGGCCTGTATAATATATTCATATCAAATATATGCATTTCAACATCAAACTTTGAAGGAGAAAGAACAGAGTCAGAGATTGTGCGACCAAGTGAGGCAGCATTGCTTTCTGTTGGATGCGAGAAAGTTGGTCTTTTTCTGAGTTCTTGTGTTTGGATACACATGATTACACTTAAGGCTATCACTGTTTGGCCTTGAAAGACTACAGAACAGAATTTCATGTTTAAGTCTAAGATATGTGCATTCTCCTTTGAAAATTAGCTCAAGATGTAGACTGTCATTAAAAAATTGTAGTCTCATGCTACATATATTATTTGACACAATGTCTCTTGTTTAGTGAATGTTTTACCACAAGGAAAAATACTATGCATAAAAAGTAATTTGCTCCGTGCTATTTGTTATATATATTCTATTTATTACATATGTAATGAGAGAAAGGCAGTATGTTGAGCCTCTGAAGAACTTTCAGGCTTTATATTGTACCATCACAGTCCCTAGCAATGATTTCATTTGGACTGCACATGGGTATTCTAAGTTAGGTGATTGTTTTTCTCCTGTGGTTGAGTGTGATGATATTCTAGCATAGATATGTGTTAGAATCACTGAATTGAAGAGTAATTTAAGTTGGAAAAGACCTCTTGATGTCCTTTGATACAACTCTCTGCTTCAAGCAGTGTCAGCTTAGATCCAGTTGCTCAGGATCTTGTCTCCTTGAGTTTTAAATGTCTTCAGGTCCCTGTATGACAGAGACAGACACTTAACCTCTTATTTGGACCTGCTATGTAATTTGTCCATTGGTGTGGCTACCGATGTTGTTAGTGGCAGTGTTATACTTTTGACTGGGAAGAATATTTCAGGTTTTGTTCACACCCCACATGTTGTAACAAAGAGGTCTGGTAGAGGATGAGTAGATCTTGACAAGATGGACCCCTCCCATCTCTGATGCTGTCAGACAAAGCTGTTTTGACTGGTTCATTACCCTTTATCTCACTTTGTCAGGAGGGCAGACTTTGTTGTTGAGCAGCAATTTTTGGTGAAGGGGGCAGTCTCTGATGGCAGCATTAATATTTTAGGCTTGGGATGCTCAAAGTACCTCCAAAACTTGAATGTGGGAATGGGAACACAATAAGTTTTTTTGTGAGGAGCTCATTCCTTGCAGTAGCAACGTGCCATGAACAGAGCCCTTCTATCACAGACAAGAAGTGGTCCTGGGGTGGGCTGTCCACCCCAAACCAGTTTGGAGAGAGAAAGTTCCCTGCTGGATAACTCAGAGGGAAGATTAGGCAGACCCTTCTGCCAGCTATCCATGTCCATGCATTGCTGTGCTCATGGCCTTTCTGAAGCAGTAAGTGCATCTTCCCACTGTGCATATAAGACATTAAAGGGGCACTTTCTCCCAGATTTCCCAGTGCTATGACCTACAACTGAGTGAATTAATAGAGGCATCGCTCCCTGATCCTGCGGAGCATTGATGAGGAGATTATGAATGTCATCACGATATGCCTGTTCACTTATTCCTGGGGCCTTCATCACCATGGTTACCACCATCTGGTGGCTAATCCTGTGGGATGTTGCACAGCTGGGCCCTGGATAGTCTGGAGAGGCCGAGACACAGACCTATCTCTTGGACTCGCATCTCTGTATAGGGCTTTGCTTGAGCACATGGGATCACAGGTGTGTTGCATGGCTAATTCTCCATCCAAGTTGTTGTGCATACTTTGGAAGTACTGAAACTTCCCTCAAATTCCAGCTTCTTTCTTTGGCCCCAGCTGATGTTTTCAGAATTTGGAGTGGTGAAACTATGAGTGTTGATCTTCTCTTAGCTCTAGCTACGACTTCTTCATACACTGTTTAGCACTGCTCAGTTCAGCAATGGACACAAACATGACAAATGTGTTACAATCTAACACAAGAATGTTTTGTAGCATGTTGCCAAGGTTAAGGCATGTTGTTTTGGTCTATAGCATGAGAATCAGGAAGGGCATACCAGGCAATGAAGCCTGCAGGCTGAAGAAGCCAGATCTGCCATGATTTATTTTTATATTTTATATAGGAACAAAACTCTGTTATTTACTGTTTTCCAGTTCCTGCTTGCACATTTCTTTTCACAAGGAAACTGTTTAGGCTCCAACCCTTCTCACACCACCCCACAAGGGAATATAGCATGATAAATAACATGTATGTAGCCAGGAAGATCAAAGAACTAAGACCAGAGTGTGAAACATGTGATATAGCAATGCGACAGTAAAGATAGGACACTATTTGGAATTCTGCAATGGCCAAGACTCCTCTATATTCAGTGCTCTTCTAAAAGCAAAGAAAACACAGAGCCTGCCACAAAATTACCTGAGAAAAGAACTGAGATAGGGGTATGAGAAGATGTGGAAATAAAGCAGAACTATGAGATGGTATTATCCAGCATAACAAGCATGCAAGATATCTCCCTCTTCATGTAACAGACTGAGGAAAATTTCCTAGTACTGGGTTCACTCTGTGTACTACAGAGAAGATCCTATGTGAGACATTCATGCAGAGACATTTTTGGAAGAATATAAGAGACCATTTCAAACTACAATCAGTGCACAAGCACTGGTCAATAAATTAAAAATTTTGAGAAGTTGTCTGCAGGAGCACAATCTGTTAAGGTGGAAAAAGCACACTTCAAATGAAAAAGTAGTAACAGCGAGACTGGTAAGTGATAAAGACAGAGAGAATAGAGAAGAGCTGAGCTTTGAAGAACCAGGATAATAATTGTTTGTATGGAGGAGACGGAAAAAACCTCACCTGATTTCAAGTGGTTGACTTGAATATTGATCCAGGAAACCCCAGGTCCTTTTGTAAGAATCATTAGTAGAGTGAATTGCTGTCAAAATTCAGCCTCTGATACCAAAAGGGTTAATTTATCTGCTTAAACCAACAAATAAATTTACCTACAAGAAGTTCTTTAAACTACTGCTTTTTTGGAATGGCCGACAAATATATTAATGGCATGAGTTCTTTTAACCTGAGTCTTTTGGAAGGGCTCCCAGTAAAGTTAATGACATAAAGCTCTTTCAACTAGTGTCTTTTGGAATGTGTCCCCATAATGTTATTGTCATTCCCTCAACTCATTTGTTTTTGTAACATTATAGTAATTACACATTCATTTTCCTATTTATTGAGCTACCTTTCTTTGTAATAAAGTAGCATTTTAGGTAAACAGAATTTTGATTTCAAATATATTCAGTATTAATACATGCCGTATTAATACATGTGGGTTAAGGCCAACCACAGAGAACTGAATTAGTAAAAAAAAATTCATTAAACTGAAAAAAATGAATTTTTCAGATGTATGTATGCCTTAATGAGCAACACTATATAACATGAGTTCAGGAATGCAGAATGTAATGCCAAGAAGATTTTGTCCTAGTTCAGTAGGTGGGACCAGTTTATCACTATGTGGGTGTAACCAAAGCTGTGTATTCTACCTCCTCTGTGTAATTTCCCATGAACTGTTAACAGTGGACCATTTGCAGCAGCTGCCCAGGGCACACCTGACCCCTCAGGAGGTAAGTTGGGTGTTAAAGAAGCTGTGAGATAGGAGCTGTGATAACTTCTCTCCAGGAAGTTGTTAGCACCTTCACACCCAGCCTGAGGGGGCGTGTCTGCTAATGGGCCACCAACAATTCCAAAAATATCCCATGACTCACAGAGTGAGATCATCCGTTGTGAAACTCCCCACCCTGGGTACTGAGTGGTCCCAGCTGATCCTGAGGCATTATAATATTGGGGTTTGGAGACCTCTGGTACCACTCGTTGGATCCAGAGGAGAACCAGAACCTCAACAGGACTGCGACTACCGCTCTCGACCAGACTGTGACCATCATCTGCACCAACAGGTTTTCCCCTTCCCTCTATTTTGGTCTCAGGGGAACCACATGGGGCTCAACACAGGGGCTAACAAACTCCATTGTGTTTGTGCCCCAGGGTACTGGGTTATACTTCTGGATTTTGTGGGTTAAAACCAATTTCTCTCTGTGTCATTGCATTTACTGTAATATTTTTATTAAACTGTAACTGACTTATAATCTCTCTTGAGCTGGGTTCATTTCTCCTGGTGGTTTACCCTTTAACCAACACAGACTTGTTTCTTAATTTACCTAATAGAGTTGTCAAGCTAATTGACGTAATAAAATGGTCTGGCTTCTTTGTGTGGCTACATGGAAAAAAAGTCATAAGAGATAATACATATATTTTAACTTTTTAAAGTGCCTATCTCTGAAGTGCCTGAGTTGTTATGAGGTGTATCTATTCTTTGATGTACTTCTTTGTGCTACAATGAAGTTGACTCTTTAGGACTCATCCAGCCTGAGTTGAAGCTGTGCGTTACTGTGGAGAACTGTAACTTGCCTCTTTATACTCTGTCTAAATTATGCCCGCTGAGAACAGACTTTTTGTCTATGTGGTTCACATGACTACATGACTTAAATGAAATTCCAACAACTGACCCAGACCAGGATTCTCCTAAACTCCCCTGCCTCCTTTCTTTTTCTTTTTTTTTTTTTTTAGGTGCTGTGTGCTCAGATATTTGAAAAAAATACAAAGGAAGACACATGGATAGAAATATAAATCCAGGCTGTATATGCCATATGATTTTTGTTGTCTGATCTATTTCATCCTTCTTTCTCACACAATTGCTGACCTCCATGAAAAAGAACAAGGAAAAAAACTTGTTGCGTATCCTGCTCAGAAATAAGTACCAGCCTCAGGTGGAGATAAAGAGAGAAACATCCTTCTATCAAACTTCTTAACTGCTGGAGAGTTCTCAAAATGCAGAGACAGGAATGCCAGTTTTGTGACAAGAAGTCATCTGAATAGAAACCTTGGTTTCCTTGTCATGCTATGACAGTTCTTTTCATACAGCTTCTCTGCTATCTTCTTTTCTTCTTCCTTCAAAAAAGAGTGAAATTGAGTGTGTTTCCTATATATGCAGAAGGCTAAATGAAAAAGGAAAGCACCATGACATTATTCAGGTGATATTCATTCTAACTCCACTGCTAACTTATGGAAAGGCCCACATGGATATCATGGATGGAATCAGAGCCTTATCCTTTCTAGTGCTAAACGCATAAAGCAGCATTATGGAGATACTGTCACCTCCTCTGTTCCCTTCCGGAACCTCAGCTGAAGAGAAGCTTCTCCCATCCTGATGCAGGCAAAACAATCTTGTCTCTGCAAATTTATCTTGCATGAATTTATAGACGAGCAATATAAACTTTTAATTACAGAATTAGGTATTGAGAAACAAAAAAAAAAATTAAAATTAAACAAAGTTAAATGTAAAAATTAAAAAAAAAAAATCAGAAAAAACAGGGAAAGCTCCTTTCCGTCTCTTTTCCCAGGCTCAAAGTCAGTTGAGACAGCTCTCAGTCCCTTCAGTAAGACATTGCATGTCACAGGAGGTTGAGATCAGTGCATAGGGTTTTTTTTCTACTGCTCCTGATTCCTACTCTTATTGCTTTGCTGTGGTGTGGGGTCCTCAACAGGGAGGACCTTCAGGGCTATACCTGCCCTGGCATAGGCTTATCCATGGGCTGCAAGTCCTCTGGAAAGTAGTGCTTCTTTCAAGAGTGCATTTCCACCCACGTCCCTCACAGTATCCCCTTCTGTATCCTTCCTCTGGTATCTTCATGTGTCCCCTACTCGGTCTTCCCTTTGATCTCCTCACATTCACTTTGGGCAGCAGCTCTTGTCTTTTCTTACATAGGTCTGAGCAGAAGTTTTGGCACAGGTTGGGTTGGTTATTGAGCTGGGTGGGACAGGCTGTGATTGTACAGGATAGTTCATCTCCTTCTCACATACAAGTCACTTCTGTAGCTTTCTGCTACCCAAACATGGCCAGTTATGCCCACTATACCTTCCCAGAATGGGTTGTGACCTAGGTCTGCTCTTGCATATACCCACACGTGCATATACACAAACATTTTCTTGGCAAAGCAATTCCCTGCTCACATAGATCTCAGACATACCTGTAGGCATTGGGGTCACTCAAAATGCAGTGTCCTGGACCTGCTGGGCACGTTACTTCTGATACAAGGCAGGGTGCCATTGGCCTTCTTGGTCACCTGGGCACATTTCCAGGTTATGATTAGCCGGCTGTCAACTAGCATTCCCAAGTCCTTTTCTACCAGGCAGCTTTCCATCTCCTCTGCTCCCAGCCTGTAGTGCTGCCTGGGGTTGTTGTGACCCAAGTGCAGGTCCTGGTACTTGGCCTTGTTCAACCACATACAGTTGACATCAGCCCATGAATCTAGCCTGTCCAAATTCCTCTGTAGAGCCTTCCTACCCTTCAGCAGACAAACATTCCCTCCCAATTTGGTGTCTTCTGTGAACTTACTGATGGTACACTCAATTCCCTCATTCAGATCATTGATAAATGTATTAAACAGGACTAGCCCAAAAACCCTTGAGAACACCACTTGTGACCAGTCACCAACTGGATTTAACACCACTCATCACAACTCTTTGGGCTTGACCAGCCAGACTGAGTCTCCATCCAGTAAAGGATGCAGATTCTTCTTAGCCCTCCTTTTGTTGCTTATATATTTATAGAAACATTTTTAATTGTCTTTTATGGCAGAATCCAGATTAGGTTCTAGTTGGACTTTGGCCCTCCTAATTTTCTCCCTGCATAACCTCATGATATCCTTGTCCAGACTTAATTGTTTTTACAAGCCATATGTAATTCAGTGGTGTGGACTTCCAAATAAGATATTTTATTAGTAGAAAGGGTTGGATTGGTTTGGAAACATGGAAAAGATGTGTAGGGCTTTTAACCTTGAGTTCACTGGTTTGAGCTTGGTCCAGCCTGATAAGAAACCAAAACCATTAAATCTGTATGTTCTCATGCAGTTCTTCAAACAAGTATTTCCTAAAGTATAAGAGGGAAGTCATTGCTGTTGTTTTTCCTTCTTTTTCCTGCTTTCCCTTCTGAGTTCAGACTTGAACACTGCCTGGTAGGATGACCTGCTTCTACTTTTAGAAGAAATGCAGCAGAGAATTTTCTTCTGTAGACAAAATTTCTCCTTCCCTCCTACATGTTGTATATGAATACTATGTAACTACTGAGTTGACTTCATTGAGATATGTTAACAGACTTTCTGCTAGATATTGTTCACTGTGAACAGCCTTTCCTCCAGGTCATATGTTCTGGGTTTATTTCATATAGATTCAGGGACCTAGTCAAATCACATACTTTATCAGAGGGTTTCTCTAAACCCTAACATGCAGAAGAGAGAAAAGCACCAGGAGAGCGTGTCTTAGATTTTATATGTGCCACCTTCTCTAAAATAACAATGCCTTTCTGCAGTTTTGCTTGATGCATTTTGAGAACATATATAATTTGAGATTATGCTTAAGTGCAGAAAGACACTCTCAGTGTCAAATTAGAATGTTCAGGTTGGGATTTGAGATGTATTCAGCTGGATTCAAGTTGAGTTTTGATGACAAGATTCAAAAGAGAAATTAAGGATGTCTGCAACAGATAGCTGACAGCCCTTGAAAACCTCTAATTCTGTTAGACTTGCAATGCAGGGTTCCCTGAGAACTGAAAATGCAGGATCCCACATATCCTCATAATTTTCCTGAACTAGACCTGTGGGAACCTGAGCCTGAACTCCTGAAGTTTTCTCTGGTGAGAGATGATTTACAGTGATGAGACTAGTTAAGACACATGGAGAGGACTAATTTTACTCGAAAACATGCAAAGAAGATGGTGGTGGCACTGCATAAAGACTCTCTGAGGCTGAAGGTATCCATGGGATTTGGGTCCTTTCTTACTGGCACTACTGCCAGCTTCCTCTCCCTTCAATTGGCAATCCTGGGTTAAACAACAGTACAGGGATGAACCCGTGCTGCAGCTTTGTTATTAGCTACATGTTTATTGTTCAGGGTCACAGGTTTTCTAAGATCCGTGTAACAGTGAATGACATTACAGAGGTAACTGTCCTTATCTTTACTATTATTGTGGATGTTTCATTTTTTGACATCTCTATGAATGTTGCTTTTTTTCATTAACAGTGGGCCTTTTTTTTTTTTAGATATACCTAAGGGTATTTCATAGTTACTGCTACAGTTACTATGTTGTGTATCCTCCTGCTTTCTGAAATAAGTACTGTATACGTGTCCACTTTTAGAAAAACTGTTCTCCCTGCTCCTGAATATCGGTTAGACTTTTTTCCACCAGAACACACGACAGGTTTGATCAGGGTCCTGGTTAACTTCAAACCTGGTTTTCTCTTCTGACACTCACTGGGGAGTGACTAGCTACTCAAACTACTTGTGAGCCCTAATCCAAGCAAAGCCTTTGAGGAAAAGGCTGTCAGGAGTATCCAGGTCTTCAGTTCTATTTGTTTTTATGGTCAGCAAGCAGCATAGACGCAGTGCTGATGTGAGTTGATGCAGACCTCTCTTAGTCCAACCTGTATCTCCATATTGCTCAGCCACTCTGAAGCAGCTGAGTGTGTCTGCTCTACTATCTTCCTAAGACCATATAAAGGCATTAGCTTTATACTTCGTAAAAATCCCTGTAGCATTCAGCTGGCCTCCTTTTGTCAATTTACCAGCTGAGTGGAGTGGAAGCAGAGCAACAAAGAGAATAAGTCCCTTAGTGTTTGAACAGTCAAGTGAATCGGGTATGTGTTGCTTGCAACTATCACCAACAGTAGGGTTACCAAGTCTGTGGTATTTTCAGAGACCTAAAAATGACATTTGATTTTCAGCAGCAGAAATACATAATTTAAATTAATTGTACTTTCCCACATAGTTAGAATATTGCTGATTCAAAGAGGGAATAATCAGCTTCTTGTGGGATTTAGAACCATTAATAGCTGAGCATTCAAATAAATTTGCTTGTGAAGTTTCCAGCATTGGTGATGCCCTACTGGCACTGTATGCAGCAACGGGAAAAATGGAGTGGGCTTGAACTGGACATGGGAGAACAGCATCAAAAGCCCTGTCTATGCAGTAGCCTTAGGCTGGTTTATAATCCAGCTAGAGCACTGCTTTAGATGATTATAATATGTGTCTGTACCTGTCATTGCTTGGGCACAGACACTGAAGATATATTTGGGCCATATTTTAATCCTGATCACAGTACTGAGCAGTTATTGCATTCTATAGAATTACCTCCATCTGCATAAGCATTCAACTTTATATCTGTATAGGTGGCATAGCAAGTTGTTCACACTGGTTGCTGATTATGCTTGAGATCTCATATGTATAGTGTTTGAAATGCTATTTTTGTAATCGGGTCTTTATCCCCCCTATCCTCACATGGAAGTATGGTGGTAAGTGCACAACAGGTAAACAATTTCCAAATTACATTTTTCAGCTGGAATTGGCTATCAACACTCACTTTTCAGAACTGTAAGCTGAGGTTCTCAAGCACAAAATAATTTTCACATACATGTATGCGCATAGAAATAGTTCAGACAAAGAATCTGTCTAGCAGAGTGCTCTGCCCCTGCACTGTCCATATGTACACATGAAGGAAAGGGAAAAAAAGGGGCAAAACGTTGCCAGTTCTAATATCCTTTCTACAATGAAAGCATCAAAGCTGTACACAATGTTTATTCAAGATGAAAATGAATGATGGATTTAAACAATGCCATAAAGATTTTCCTGGGTTTTTTTATCCTTTTCTAATGTTTACTAATATTCTACTTGGTTTTTGAGCACTGAGTGCTTTCACAGTGTTATCTAGCTCAAGATCTTTCTACAGAATATATTGGCTCATTTTATATGTAATCATCTTTTTGCATGTGATACTAGGTCTCTTTTTCCACATGTTTTGCCCCATGACTTCACATTTATCTGCATTGAATTCCACCTGCTGTTTTACTGCTCAGCAGCTTAAATACTTCGCTTACACTACCTTGAATGAGTTAATTACAGCCACAGGCTTCACCAGGGCGTTGTTGGCTCTCTTTGCCAAACATCTTGCACTGCACACACATGACCAAATTTGTGTTGCCTCTGAGACAGTCTCGGTCCTTGAACTGAGAAGGTTGTTCAAACCCAGCTGGCAGAACTTAAACTGTAGCAGTTGCAGGGGGAGGGTGGGGAATGAAGCCTCTAATTGTTCCCTGTGAACTAAATGAGTAGTCTGCACTGCACTATTCTTGATATGGAAGATTTAAAGGCTTCCTTTATTTCCATATGCTTTTATTTATTTTGTAAATCATGGTTAGGCATTACAGTTTTCTTTTTTCAATGTTGAAATTGTCTTGGAAGGTTCCTGTCCACCCACAGCTGCTTGCTCCCTCATTTCAATATTTTCAAAAGCCACAATTGCTATGAGATTTTTGTTGTTGTTGGGGTCTTTTTGTTTGTTTGTTGTTTATTTTTTAACCCTAAATCATTGAAAAGACGTGGCACATCCCTGTGATGTTTCATGAGCACACTGTAAGGCAGAGAATTACAACAGGCAACAGGTGATAGAAGGGGGCAGGACTTTTCAGGAACTAATTTTGTTGCCCATAAAATGGAACACGTAATCAGTGCTCTAAGAAAAAGTTAGGTTAAATAATACCATTTCCTGGATAGGTTGCACTTAAGTAATCTTATCTTTAAGGCTCAGCATTCATATACTCTCAAAATTTCTTAGGCTAAGAGCTATTGACTGTCAAGAAGTCACAGAAATTTTTAGTCTATCAGCATCACATGTGTAGCACTGGCTCCCATGTTGTAAACTTCCCTTTTATATTTGTGTCTCTTTGGTTTTCATCATCCCTTTGTGAAATTCTGAAGCAACAGAAATTTTCAGTGAAAGCTAAGTGACTCATTGGGCCATGATGGAAAGATCTACAACTTCCTGCCCTGAGCAGCAGTGCTGAATAGTTGCCTGTGATTCATACTGGGCATGGTGTCAGATTCATCGAAAATATTGCTAGAATTGTAAAAAGTGGCAGGTCATTGTGGGGGCCTGGACCCTGCCAAAAACTGAACTGAGGAAGCTGAGGCTCAACTAGTGTTGAGTCAGCCTGGCTCTGCTGTCATCAGCAGAGCAATCCCATTTTACCCCAGCTGACAGCCCCATCACAGCTATCAGTCTGCAGACCCAAATGCGATAGGATTAGAAGCAATCACCGTAAAACACTGCTTTGTGCCGGACAATCGGGGGCTCAGCAACGGATGTGCATAGGTAGCATGGAAAGAATTAGGCAGCAGAGATAAAAAGTAAAAACATCTACTGAGCAAACCCGATGATCATAACAAGTGATTTACTTTCCTTTTTTGAACAGCAGTTTGTTTTATAAAAATGTTATTTGGCACGCAGGAATAGTCACCATCTCGTTAGCTGTTTGGTTCTTTGCAGGGAGAGATTATTCTATCTGCCTTTTTTGAATCAATTTTCTGTTTAGTATTGAAAGAGTCACCCTGGGTCTGGGTTAATCCATCTTCTCGTGGACATGATGAAGGTCTGAATGAACCGAAAAAAGGACAAATTGCAGCAGGCATGAAACAAGCTTCTCTTCTTTCTGTTAAACCTCTGTTAATAACGTGTGAAGGAGTGATAACAAAGAGCTTCTGTCCCCTTTATGAAAGACCCTTGAGGGCATAGGCAAGCTGTAAGAAACTATTCTTTTGCTAATGATAGCTGAATTACTGAGAAGCTCAGTGTTAAAAACTCAGGACAAGGATCTTGTACATGGAAAGGAAGTATTTCCTTGGATGACTTTCTAATGACTGTCAAACATTTGCAGCCATCAGACAAAAGGAAGCATTGTGATGACAAGCCACACTCAACCTACTGCTAGTGCCGTGGTTACATCTGCCAGTTGTGTAGATGTGAGCTGTAAGCGCTCTAGTAGTCCCACAAATTAAAAACTGACTTCTGATTCTGAATTTCCTTTACTTCACTCTTCCTATTTGTGTATTTTTTTTTCTTTTACTTTTTCCAAGGGTAGCTTGATTGATCATGATTGTACTAGAAAGATCTTAGAGCCATTCAACCATATGCAACTCTTTCACAGTTATATAAAAGACTTTTTCATACCAAGTTGTTCACTTTTTCAAGATCCTTAGATTTCTATGTTGCCCTAACTCTTTCCTCAGCTCAAACCATGCCCATTAGTATATGTGATATTTGTAAAACTTAATGGATTGAAGAATCCTCTTTCTCAGAGACAGCAATACATTTTCTGTGACTCAAAGGTTTATGACTTTTCCTGTGTTTTAACTATGTTCCAATGTGTAGTTTCCAAGTGGCAATTTAGTCCCAATCATGTACTTTTTTATACTTTCAGAAAATCCACAAAACCCCTGACCTCTCTCTATTCAATTGTAACTAACGTTTTGTGATGTTTGGGATTTTTTTCTCAAATACAAGGCAGAAAAAAGAACAAAAGAGTTTATGGTTGCATCATATATAAATAATTGCACCATATATAAGAAAGCAACCTTGTCACATAGTCTGCAACTGAACTTTCATGATAGTAACTTTTTATAGCAGTCATATTTTGGCAATAACACAGAGAATTAACAGCTCTTGTTGCATCTGAGACTCAAACAGGTGTTATATGTTTTTTTCCCAGCACTGTGATAGCATAAAGGAACAGATTTTTGGGGTGAAGCTTCTATAAAAACAAAATGCTTAGAAATGAGACAGTGTTTCTAATAGTGATGCAAATGTGTAACAGGAGAGTTAAATGTGTTTTCCAGTGGAATCAGCCAAGCTGTATTCCCAAAACTACAGCTTACTAAAAGCTATGTGTACATTAAGTTTATGTGGACATTAGATTTTGTTTGGTTGCTTTTTTGGCCTTAGGCTTTGTGGCAAACTTTTAGGTATGGGTGTGATCTATGATGGAAAGTCATTCTGTCAGTATGATGTCTCAGCTGAACTGGGGAAAAAAAATCACACACCCTAAACTTATATATCTGTCCACACAATATCCAGCTCTAATCTTGGTTTAGTGAGAATCATTAAAATAGGTGTGGCAGACACACTGGTGGAAAACCTCCTTCAGTATCTTGTTTTGCTAAAATAGCTCTACTACCTGGGCAAATTGAGAGAATCTCTTCAGTGGAAAGAAACAAGTTAATAGTACAGCTAATTATGAAGCATTCAGTGCAGGAAAGGGAATATAGACTACATTACTATTCAAGAATATGTGTCTTGAAATCAACATGCCTAAAAGCACTACAGAGTTTCAGTGAACACCAAATTATCTATGTGGTCCTCACATACTGCTGTGATTAAAAGGGCAAACTCAAGCCTTGAGTGTATGGACTGAAAACTACTAGAGAGGATTTGCATCAAACACTGAAGAAATGTGAAGTTATACCAGAGCTGGAATAATATGTTTAGTAGTGAGGATGATTAATCATAGCAATAACCTAACAAGAGATGTGATGATGTCTCTGTAATTCAAAATATGCATATGAAAACAGTTGTTTCTACCTAAAATATGTAATCTACTTTAAAGAAAAAATTACTTTTGAAAACCAGCATCTTATGCTCCTTGCATCTAGCCCTAGAAAAGGACTGAACACTATCACAGTAGAGATTAACTACCTGTTTTTCAAGCTTAAAGGGTACTTCTTACAGTTTTAAAAAAATCCTTAATTATAGACAGCTAAAAATGAGATATCTGAGTTATCCATTCAACCTTTCCAGTATGATCAGTGGCAAGAAATAAGCATCGAAGAAAGTTGTTCATCTCAGCTGAAAACATACATCTAAGACAGATCAGATGAATTGCCCTTTGGAGGTAACTTCTTTTGTACTGTGAAGGAAACTTGAAGGATTAGCTTCCAATATTTAAGCAAGTTCATTAATGCAGATGAATCTCTTCAGATGTGTAGATTTGGCATAGTGAAGGCCTTCAAGATTTTACAGTTTAAATATTTTCTTTAACTATTCTTAATTTATACAATATCTTCTGCCCTCATCAATAAGACAGAGACACAAAGACTTTTTTTTACAGTAAGTTGCACTGATTGCTACAACTCACCTCCCATTGCAGCAATATCTACCTCACGAACCCACATTCATAATTTTCTGTCTGTGAGACACAGAGGACAGAGACACTGAGGATTAAAGGCTTGATTTAAATCCCATTAAAATGGGAGAGACTTGCATTGACGTTAATGGGATTTAGATTGAGTGCAGAGCAGGCTGAATGCTGAACTTCTGCTGGGTTTGAAGAACAGGGAGTACTAAAGGGCAAACTAATAATGCTTCTGTTAAATGTTAAGTACCCATTCTTCAGAGAGACTTGCCAAACTGGTCATTCAGTCTCATTCAGGATGACTAAAGGGACTCAGTAAGCAATAAACAAAATAATTAATATAATTGCTAGTTGTCTTCATGTCTTCTGATGTTTGTTACATTTCAATAAAGTAAGATAGTGTTTAAGACATGATATATTTTCTAGATACTATTAACAATTTATTTTTTAGGGTTGTTTTTGCCATCTGTCAAGGAATCTCCATCCTCTATCGATGCATTATTTGTTTCAATTACAGGCCAGTGAGAGCATGTAGGGCTACATCTTTTGGACTGTAAGCCCCTATATATCTGGAAAGTCCTTAGATACCTGCCTGAAATGAAGATAAAGCCAGCTGCAGCTGATAGATGCCTGCTCTGCTGAGCATATGGACAACACTTGGTTCAGTTCATTATGTGGATGGAGGCAGGACATGGAACTCATGAAATAGGAAGTGAGAGCTTTGGTTTTCAAGTCCTTCTTTTAATAAATGGTTTTGAATCCTTAGTTGCTATTTTATATAATTACTGCTAAAGTAAGGATACAGGGACCGCCTTCGTTTGCTGTTAAATCTGAATCACTGTGCAGGGATGAAGGTAAGAGGCAATGGGCATGAACTGAAACATCAGGAAACACTATTTTTAATGTTAGGAAAACTGAGCACTGGAACATGTTTCCCACAGAGTGTGTGAAGTTTCCACTCTTGGAAAAGCTGTCTGGACATGGTCCTAGGCAACCAGCTTTAGGTGGTCTTGCTTGAGCAGGGATGGTAGACCAAATCACCTCCAGGGTCCCTTCCAACCTCAAGAGTTCTGTGATTCTGTGATGAGTGTCAGCCTGTGAGGTAATGGGGTTGTCAACCAGCCTTGGCTTCTGAATCCTTGTGAGAAGAGAAATTCGTGAAAGGAGAGCATCCTGATTTCAGCTCAGTTCTGCTGGGACTGCTCAATCATATTTGATTAATAAACCAAGAGTTTACAGCAGTGCTTGATGCATGCACCACAACAAACTCTCCTGGGGAGCCTTTGTGTCCCTGACCTAGGGAGTGTCCTAGGAATGTGGGCATTCCTTTTGTCCCAGGAATGGAGGAGGGGCAGGGGAAACCACAACTTCACCAAGCAACCTGTTCAGTGCCTCATCACCCTCACAGTAAAGAATTTCTTCCTAATATCTAATTTCAATCTACCTTCTCACAATCTGAAATGTGAAAGTAAACATGAAACATGCTGCATGCAGGACAGGTTCTCAGTGAACCTCTTGTGCAGTTGGTCTCTAGTCATGCTGCAATCAAATCCAGGTTATGTAGACAGCATATCAGAATACTGTTCTGGATTTCCACACTGAATATTGGATGAATATTCAAAATTCTCTTAAATTGACCATAATAAAGTTTCCAGACAGAAAGGAAGCCGTGTGGAAGCGACATGGCCAGTGATAATTGTGTGTTTTCGGGAATTCCAAGGAACAGTAAACATTCAGCATACTTCTCCGTATGCTGCCTGGACCAGGCAAAAGCTGTGTGTAACGTATCGCCTGGGAAGTAACAGTCCTCTGCCTCGGAGTAGGAATGCTGCCTGCTTGCCTGTGGACGTCTGCTATGACCTCCTTGATAGAGCAGGTGCCAGTATAGATAGGGCATTGCTTGTTTTACCAGCATGATGACAAGGATGTAGTTTCCCTTGGTTGCTGAGGCTGGATTTTCCCAGAGGTTTCCCATCATGTTCTGCAGAAATGTGCAAACATACATCTGGGATTTGGGACTGAAAACATCCATTATATCATTGTCTCAAATTAAGTTAATTATTCTATTTAAAAGAACCCAAAGAATGGGCCTGTATACCAAGAAAGAATAATGGTCTCCATAGTTCTTGTTAAAATCTAAAATTTTAAATAAATTTACTTAAAGGAAAAGAACCCATATGTACACTCTAGGCTTGAAATTTAAGATATGTTTTATTGTTTATTTTGCTTTAGAGTTGGAGAGTAGATGGTACTGGAAATTAAACTAAATTCAAGTACTTTTTTAGAGGTCCAACATATTACCTCCCCTCACCCTTTTCAAAAATCTTCTAAGTGCAGAAGAACAAAAATACATGTACAATGACAGAAATCCCAGATTTTCAAGGCAATCTTTCACATGACATTCAGGTAGACTCAATCATATTTACAATTTGTTTAAAGAGACATAAAAGACTTTTTTGAACAGCAGTTTTAGATTTGTGTGTATCTATGCCAATGTTAACACTGATGTGTCTTTGCTCTCTATGCCACACTAACAAATCTGAATTTAGAAATAATTTCTAAGCTGTCTCACAAGTTGCAGCTTAATTGGTTTCTGCTCTTTTTGTATATAGCAAGGAATACAAATAGCAATCCAAAATAATTTGATTTCTGAATTAAATACTTCTGCTGACTGACTTGTAGTGGCTTACCATCTTTATTCTAAACAAAGACTTGAATAGATCCCATTCAGTCTCAGAAAGCAAATCCAGCTTTTTCTTGATGACTTTTGAAATGCGTTGATGAGGGATTCTCTTACTGGTGAAGAAAGACAGATTTCATTGGGTTTTTTTTCTTTACATTCAGGGCTTTGCATAATTAATCAAGAAAAGAAAACAATGAATACACTCAGTGCTCATGCTAAGTAGTGACTGTTTCATGTCAAATGCAGACATTCAAGGAGGAATGAGAAGCCAAGAATTGTGTCCTAATTGCTGGAGAAGAGTAATCAGTTTTCTGCTGTTCTCCAGACTCATCAATCTTGGCTGCACTTTTGATTTTTTGTGTAGTAGCAGAGATGAACAGCAGGGGTAGATAAGCCTTGCTTCTTGATATGAGCAGCCTGCAGCCAGATGTCTGGTACACTTTTTACAGGTGAGAAAAGATAAACAGATTTGAAAGCAGTGTCACTATCCCCTGCTTTTTAGAAAGTACTGTGTCTCTTGAGTTACTGTATAAAGGTGTGGAAAGAAATAAGACAGTCAATAACTTGGTGTTTTGTTTTTGTTTTATTTATAGTAAATGCCATTTTTTTTTCATAGATAATGCCCTAGGGTTGAATTGTATAAGGAAGACGGTCATGACTTTTGTATTCTTGATTGACTTATGCCTTAGAAATTACTTATTTGTGCATGGAGTCTACCTGCCAGACTGGGTTTCAGGGAAAACAGACATAATTTAAAATTCCAATTATGTATAAACATGAGATACATGTTGAGCTTCTCAGCTGTGCCAAAATAGTAGCAATCTTGTGCATGCTTAGAAGCAGACTGTCAAAGGAAGTTCACTGGTGTAAATGTGGGACTGTATCCAAAGTGTCACTGTTAAATGTAGACTTGGTAGTTTGGTCAGTAACTGTGGGGTGGAGGAGGGCGGGCATGGAGGGGATCTGTAGGAGATGATCCAGAGACTTCAGGGAGGTTTCTTACCACCTATTACACTGAGCACAGCTGTGGCACACAAAAAGAGGTACTAGGGAGTGCAGGCAGGACATGCCCAATTATTCCAGTCACAGATGGTCAGGCAACTGAAAACCACTACTTGGGCTTTAGCATGGCTGATACCATTACCTGTGTATTTTGTTTCTGGTTTCTAGCACAGCTCAACATACCAAATCATGATACGTATACAAAATCATGGATCCAGGTTTGGCTCTTAGTCCTTGGTCTTGGAAGTTATTTTCACAGCTTCTTAAAACAGATGGCTTAAAGTCCCTATTTTAATTCGATTATTCCCATGTCTAATATGATTTATGTTCTGAAGACTTCCTACAATAAAACATAGGCCTAGTCTGATTTGTTTTTCCTCTTTCATTTTTTCTTTTAAGTATCCTAAATGATGGTTGACACTAGAACCAGGAATCCAGACACTTTGACATCAAAAGCAATTGTAATATGGATGTGGAACAAGGGTGGGGGGCAGAGTGGAAGGAAGAGGAGCACTTTGAAGATGTCATGATAACTCAGGCATGTTTAGATTCAGTAAGTAGGTGTGCCTTTTTCTGTATCCTGCTCATCTGCAAAGTAGGATGTTTGAAGAGAGGGAAAAATGAAATGTTATTTCCAGTAAAGGGGAGGACCCTTAACAATGGCAAAATTGTTCTGAAAAAGCAAACAGTGGAGAGAACGTTAGAATTTTTGGCCAGGGAATAACTGAAAAAAGTGTGTGTATTTGAAATACAGATGAAAATTGCTGCCTTTTTGTTTTTCAAAGCACTGATGTTTATAATTTATTCGTGAGTGAATTTTATAAAACTGTTGCAATAAATATAAGGCTGGAACTGAATAATATTTTCCTCTGTTAGTTTGGTTATTTGCCAGAAACATGATTGAAATAATGTATAAATTCAACTTGTAAATACAAAATTTGGTTGATTATTGTTTAATTGGAAACAGATAGATCAGGACTCTGGCCATCTCTTGACATTTTAGCAGAGGTAGGTTATGGGACCCATGTGCTGAGGTGGCCTCTGGTGTATTACAGAGCCTTACCCAGGGCACCAGTCATTAAATCTCCCCTAGTGTTTGCCTACCATGCCAGCATCCATGGTCCTATAAACTGAGACCCAGACCTGATGAAGATGCACTAACAAGGTGTTGATAAAGGCCCTCCATCATGTCTCTTAAGGGTATGGGACAAGCCATTTCGCAAGTGGATCTCAGCCATGGTCAATAGGTCACACTGCTTAGAGACACACCTTTAGCCACAGGGCAATGGCACGTTGAAGACGGGGAACTGTGATTTTGCACAATGACAAGGCCCATGTGTAACTGTGGAAAGCTTTTTCCATCTTTACTATTTTTCAAACCTGTTGGCAAGGGGAGGACAACCAGAAGTCACCCCTGTCACAGCTGAAGCAGTTGTGCACGTAGCTCCAGCAGTATGGATATCCAGCGGGACTACAAGGAAGGGATACAATTAGTTCAAAACCACTTAGTAACTCTAAGGGTATTTTTTATGTTTTTATTTTGCAGATGTTTTTATCCATACAACCCCCCCACAACAAACAAACAAAAAAACCCAAAACACCCACTCAAATATTTCTCTTTTTTTTCTTTTCTTTTCTTTCTTTTTTTTTTCCTGAAAGTTGAAGCTATAGTTCAGATCATGAAGCTGCAACTTCAATGTATTACCCTTGTCTGAGATGATCTTGACTCCTGCTGCTCATTTGGTTGAAAATCCATATTTGGAATTATCAGAACCTTTCTTTTTCATGGGTGAATTAACATTGAAATATTTAAGAGAAAATGAAACAGGGTTAATAAGAGACATTTACAGAAAGTATCCAAATATCCCAGGTATCTAGAGGTACATGGGGTATTTAAAATATTAAAATGAATATAAAATTATTTGTTCAACTATTGCGCATATATATATATGAATATGAAACTTTGTGTTGGAGGTGTGTGTTCTGTGACATAACTTGAAAAATGCTCACTTTGATTGATACCAGGTCAAACTTTCCTGATTTTGCTCCAAGTATTGCCAATTTGAGCTTTGGCTAAAGACAGATTCACTGAGGTTCAGTGGCCTGTTTCCCTCCAGCTGTTCGTTACCACCTCTGTGGTGTTTACTGCCCTATATCCAGCCAGAGAAGCAGTTTGTGAGTACTCCCTAACATAGGACAAATTAATTGGATTTTTTTTTCCAGTTTAAGCAGTTTACCTGGTTTGCTTTGTCTGAAGTGGATTAGGAAACCCTAATATAAACTGTTCTAGGAGAATTGTAGAAATACTGAAATCTTTGGCAGTGACTTCTTTGGCAAGCCCTTACTCAAAGGAGCAGGGCAGGGCAATGATCTCCAGCGACAACTCCTCAAAGCACAGGAGGATCATTCGGATGTTCAGGAAACAGCAGGTGTGGCAGGCAGCCAGCTTGGATGAACAGGGAACTCCTGACTGAGCTCAAACACAAAATGGAAGTACACAGATAGTGAAACTGGGGATTGAATAAGGAGTATGGAAACTGTTACTTGAGCTCGAAGGGGCAAAGCTATGAAAACCCAAGCCTGACTGGAGTTTAAACTGATGTGTGATAGGAAGGGCAGTGGGAAGGATTTGTAAGTACATTGGAAGGAAAAGGAAGACCAACAAAAAACCCAGATACGCTTCTGAATAGGATGAATGACTTGATGGTAAAGGTTACAGAAATGACAGATGGATTCAGTGACTTGGTTCTTACTGTCAAGGTCTACTGTCTAGCTTCCCAATTCTTTGTGGCAGAGTCTGGGGGAGAGCAATTACCCGTGGTAGATTATGTTGGAAATAGAGTCTACTTAAGCAAATTTGACATATGCAAGACCATAGGACTGGACTGAAAGCAACAAAGATTGCTGATGGAGCTGGTTTATGTTATCAGAATGCTCTTCAGCATCATCTTTGAAAAGTGGTAGAGAGCGGAGAAGGTGCTTGAAGATGTGAAAAAGACAAATGTCACATACGTCTTCAGGAAGTACAAGGAATAGGATCTGTTAGACTACAAGCCAGTCAGTCTCACTTCAGTCTGTGGGGAAGTTATAGAGCAAATCCTCTTGGAGACCATTTCCAGGTACATGGAGGAAAAGAGTGTGATTTGCCAAGGGAAAATCATACGTAAACAAGTCTGATTGCCTTCTATAATAAAATAACTGGTTGTGTAGACAAAAGGAGAGCAGTGGGTGTCCACAAATCCTAAAAAAAAGTGGAACAGATCTCTAGAAGTACTGGCATGTAGACCAGAGACTTATAAAAAGGCAAAAGAAAGATATATTTCATACTTTTCTAAAACATATTGTTTTCTTTTTTTAAAAAAATACATGATTATTTTTAATTGACAGATTTATTCTATCAGAAAGCATGAAGGGTTTAATTTAGTAAATTTGTTATTTGGTGATGAGTAAATGACTATGTTACAGTTCATTCTCCATTTTCTTATTAGCTAATTGCCAAATCATTGTAGTAGATAGTAACAGTTTCCCCTATAGGTATTCTATTCTAAGGATCTCAGAGTTTCTGTACAGGCACATCCTTTTTTTCAAAGTCAAATATTTCAGGTTTAACAAAAGCTGTGGGTTTAGGACTTTAACTGCTGAACTGAAAATTCAAAGCATATCTCACTGTAAGTGGAGGTTTGAGAAGGAAAGAACAGGTAAGTCTCAGAAAATATTACAACATTTTAAAACGATAGTGCAGTCTGTCATTTTTGTATGATTTTAAACTTACATACATGTAACTGCCCCCCCCCCCCAAACCTCAACATATTTTTTTCCTATAAATAAAGTTGTATATTGTGTTCCTCTTCAATGTAAAATTCAAGCTCCTCCCAGAAGTTCAGGTGCAGGGTTATATAAGATGTTGACACACTGGAAGAGTGAAAGCTAAGGCTCCTGGCTCTGCTGATATTAAGCATTCATCTACCTATAGAACACCTGTAAGACTGCACCAGTGATATCCCTTGAACCAAGTATCATAGAATCATAGAGTATGTTGAGCTGGAAGGGACCCATCAGGATGATTGAGTCCAGTTCCTGGATCTGCACAGGACACCCCAAGGATCACACCATGTGCCTGTGAGAGCATTGTCCAAGCAATTTCCTATCTCATCTCAGAAAAGGTGGCAGTTGTGCCAAATTGCATTAAGCCAATTAAGTTTTACAATGCAAATTATTTCATCAAGCACATAGGGAAGGGGAAAAAACATTGCACACTGGAAAAGTGTGAGGTAAAAACTGCATTATTTTCCCTTAGTAATCATAGGATAGGTGACTGAAGTCCATTGCTTCTTCTTGTACCTCTCACATAAAATCAACAGAAAATTCGGTATTTGAGTACATTCAGTCTCTGACATCTGTTAAATTTAGAGTAAAACTTAGTTTGCGAAAAGCTTTCTTTTCCTTTCCAATTAGTATACCTTGCATTTAACTGATTTAGAGTCAGGTTTTCTCCCTTGTCTATTAAGGTTAGTAAAAGATAATGGCTATTCATAGTCTTTCTATGGAAAGATCTTTAAATGAAGGTTTCCACTGTTGTCTAGGAACAACAAAACTCAAAAGTTTCCCTAAATCTCCTTTGTAATTGAAGACCAAGATCCAGAGCAAGAATATTTCAGCTAACAGCACTTGGTTTCTATTTTCACCTCTCTCTCCAAGAAATACAATATTCTGGAAGAGCTATCTTTGGAGTGCCTAATACAGGGGAATAACAGTTTTTAAGAACATCTACATCTGAGCTATTCCCTTTAAAATCCTTTCACTGCTAAAGTGTCATCTTTATTGTTGGAGAATAGTAGGCCGTCCCCAATGTTCAAATACAGATCTCCAAAACAGGTAAAATGGATCTCACTTTGAAAGTGCCTCTTTTTCTCCACTGACTAAAATGCAATCATAGTATGACTATCCTATATGTAGGATGTTCTGCAGACATTTAGAGAAAGTAGAGATTATTTCCACCTGACACATCGGACCTCTGTCACCATGCTGGGCTGCCATGAAACTGGTGCTGAGAAAGCAAGCTGGCATGGAAGGCTAACTGGAAAAACACTAGTGCCACGCATCAAAAGAACAATTGGCATTCGTAACCCTTGAAATTATATTTGCAGAGGTGCTACAGGAAGTGTATGTGCTGGTAGCCTAGATACATGGAGTCAAGAGAAAGAATGGAATGATGCTCTGCCCTTTGCTGGAATCAGACAACAGCGTAAGTTATAGTTTTCACATATGTGCCCAAACATGCACACTAAAATGTCTACTTAGTACAACTAGAGAAAAAAATGACGCAAATACCGTATGAAGGATTTTTATTTTTATTTGTTGCTTCCTCTCATTGCCTCAGAGCAGGCAATAAATATTAAAAAAGCTGCCATTTTTTTCTTGCAGAGGTGGAATCACATTTTAAGCGTGCACAAACAGTACACCTTATTACAACAGACTACCAAGGACTTCAACTAACATTTTATAGAAATTTTTCATGTCTGACATTGGTCTTGTGTATGCTGTTATGACGATGTAGCTGTTGAATGCCACATAAGTTTAATTATTCAGTGTGATCAAAACTTTCCTATATGTCTTTGTCTGCTTACCCGATGGTGGAAATATGGTCTGGTGATGGGGATGTCTTCACTACTTTCAGTACAAAGCAATGGTAACCAGATCCTTCTGGGATTCTTTCCTCCCATTAAGCCTGTGCTGGTCCATTGCCAGATGGTTGAAGTGGCAGGATGCCTGATTCATCTGAGAGTGGTAGCCTATTCTATTAATTCAATTCTATTAATTCAATATGATACACATATTCAGATGAAATAATATGAAAAGAAATATGAATAACTATGACCTGCTTAGAAATATTTTACTAGATGTTGAAAAACCACAGTATTCCAAAGAAAACAGTGTTGTATCTAAGAAAAGAAGCAGTTGTGATATAAGAGGAATCAGAGTAGAACAGATAATAAAAAAGATGTATTTCTGCATGATATCAAGGTTATATTTATGAGTTCTATCAGTGAACAGCATAGACGCTGGCACATAAAGAAAATTAATGAAAGAAGGTTAAGGAATGGAAGAGGAAGCCTGTAACCATCTGGGTTAAAGAAAAAGTATTTTCTGAGTAGATCCAAACAACATCATTACTAACAATAATAAAGGCAGGATGACCCTAACAGAGTTGCAATCACTGACACAGAAAAAGCAGAAGCATTCTGTAAGTGTTTCAGTTCTCTATTATGGACTGGGGAGAAAAATGAATGATGTCTTCCTGTTGAGTGTTGCTGATCTAATATCTTCCAGTGGTAGGTGGGCGCAAGATGTCACATGATTTTAAGTTAGCAGTTCCAATAATCTTGCAACAAAACCCTTGTCAAGTTTAATGTTTAGATTAGTGTGAAGAACCTCTGATCTTGATTTTCTAGGAGCCTTGGGATTCCCAAAGGACTGGAGAGAAGCTAACATTGTGCCATTATTTTAAAAGAGAAAATGAATATAAGCCCAGACCTGGATAATGCAGGCCTGGCAGTCAGAACACAGTATTAGGACAAATAATGGATCAGTATACATGCACTGATTAAAAACATTAAGAAATGTTAATATCATTAATTTCAGTCAGTAAAATCAAGAGAAATATATCTTGGCAAAGTTACTGAATATTTTGAATGTAGATCCAAGTTTAGTAGAGGTTTGACTTGGTACTGTATGAGATCTTCATTATTACACTGAAGAAAAACAGGTCAAATTAGCACACGTTATATTGATGCAAAACTATTTATACTTAATTGTAAATAAGAGGGTTTCTGTGTCTTGTTTGATTAACTGTGTTTTCCTTGAGGCGCCAAAGGGATTGGTTTTTTTTCTCTATGTCATTGAGCATTTTTATCAATGACCGGACAAAGGGCACAACATTTTGTCTGACAAAATTTGGTGATAACACACAGATAAAAAGAGCAAAATGATTAAGAAGAGATGGATCAGTGACAAAGAGTATCCAGGGACAAGCAAGAATAGACAAAAAAATTGCATTTCTGTAGAGCCAAATAGAGGGTCTAACATATAGGAACACAAGTGTAAGCTAGGAGTGAGGACTTTCCTGTGAAGTTGCAATTCTGAAGGGGACATGTTATGACACTTACGGACAAAAAATTGGTCCTGCTATGCTTAGGTATATCCACTGGACAGAAGTAAAAGGATAAGTCATTGCTGCATTTGGCAGAGAAGCAATTGCTATTGCAATAGAGTGTCCAGTTCTAGTGCTCAGAATTCATGATGGATGTAAATAATTTGCAGAAGGGTCAAAGAAAAGCCATGGGAATATTAAGGACCTGGAAAATCTCCAGCAGTGCAATCTATTCAGCTTATCAACATGATGACTTAAGGATAACTGGTCATGGTACACAAAACAGGACAAATAGCAGAGAACTGTTCAGTCCAGCAGTCAGAGGTCTGGCAAGCTCCTCTGTCAAAAGGTGAAGCTAAAAATTCAAACAAAAAATAAGGCACTTCTTGTTTCTTAGCAGTCCATTAAATTAGTGGCTATATTCAGTTATCTAAGAAATGCAACATCAGTGGCAGTTTTTAAATCTAGATGGTGTGTTTCTCTAAAACCAAGATTTAATTTTCAGTGGGACTACTTACCCTGACCTCATGCAGAAATAACCCCATAAGAGTCTGTGGACTCTGCTTTTGATGGGATCAGACACAATATTTGAGCCCTCCTGCCCTTTTTATGACCATTTGGATATGCCCATTTTTCAGTGTGCTCTGAGGGAGCTGGTATCTTTATATGGCATGACATGGATATGATGCTGCCTTAGATCTGATAAGCAGCACAGCATTGCTATTCTGGTGATGAGCTCAGGCTAATTAACCATGTCATGCACAAGGGCCAGTCAATCATCTTTGGTAACATGACTATGCTGCTTCCCTTTTTGGAGCTGGCTCTGCATAGTCCAGGATTGTGCAGCTGTTTGATGTATGCTTGGTTCAATATAGACCCTAAGCAAGTTTTAATGTACTAAAAAAATGGTTGCTATAAAGTCCTTCTCTCTTTAATGAAGGTGAAGTCATTACTGTAACTTGTATTGTGGTATTTTGAACTGTTTCATGTATCTGGACATCAGTGACAGCTCAGACATTACAGGGTGTCTGGTTCTCTTAGCATATTAGCCACACTATGACACATTATTCCCCCTTTTATTAGCTGTTTTTTGGCTCTGATGTTCTTACTTATATCATTTAATGAGAAATATTGAACAGAGGATTTATTGTGACATTATTTATACTGAGAGGAGGAAATAGATGATGAGGAAATGAATAACTCTTCTGTGAAAAACTATGAAACCAGAAAAAAACTATTGGAGTAATTTTCACAGTTGTTTGTAATTGTTGATCATATCAGTCAGGAGGTGAGTCATTGCACCAGAACCTTCCTCACTCTTTATTTACTTCAAATAAATATTTGCAACATGCAAGTAATTATTTGCATTACTGGGTCTCATCCCTGGAATTTTCCAGAGACATTCTCTGATTCCATGATATCTGTGTGGGCTAGGGATATATATTATATATTCTGCCTTAAATAAGCGCTCTCCCACATGTTATAGACACTTGGAACTTGACAATATATTTCTAAAAAGGTTTCTCCAAATACAAAAATATGTGATGAAAACTCAGAATTGAAATTACAGCTTTCTCATGAAATGTAAGTATGGAAGCACTACTGATTTGAAAAATAAATAGAAAACGGACAAAAAAATAGAGAGGTGAGAAGGCTGAGAATGAGAACAAAAATGTGAACACATAATGTACGTGAAATTAAGGTAGGCTAAGGGAGTAATCTGTATGAAAATTTTAGCTGCCTCCTGAATCATTCTTCCTAAAATAAGTGCTTCTATCTCTTATCTACAGAAGTTTGGTTCGGAGCAGTAGAATGGGTTTGTAAATAAACCCCTCAATTTTCTTCACTTGCTGGGATTTGGTTGGATTCTTATAGCAATTTTGGTGGTTTCAAAGAAGATAATTTTGGAAGAAACAAAATCCATCTCCAATTGAAGTGTCCTCCAATGTCTGATGAGGACAGTAGTGTGAGAACCTGTGGAGTCCACATCATGCCCAACGAGTATCTAATAGGCATGAGGAAGTACAAGGCCACTGAGAAATCCTGTGGCATTCCACAGTGGGTTTTGTCTTATATTAAAGGTCATGTGCCATGACTGCAAAAGCTGATGTGCCTTTTAAAACCTGAGGGCCATGAGCTGCAGAATATAATCTACATAGCACCTAGATGCATCAGAACCTGTTCCCTCTGCCTCTGCCTTTTTTGTTCAAGAAAGGATTTCTGTTATAGTTTCACCAACTGAGGAGCTGCCCGTGTGGCAGCCCTGAGAATAGACTTTAAAGGTCCCTTCCCTGACCACAGCTCCTTTGAATACTACTCAGTTCAGTACTGCCCATCCTGTCCCTTGCACAGAAACAAGAAACTATTTCTTTAGGCTCGGAACCTCCAGCTGACTGTGCTCAAAGCAAGTAGCCATGACAAATAAACCAATTCTCCTTGACTTCTGCTTCAGAGACAAGGAGAGTCTAAAGGATAACTCTTTAAAAGAGGTGCTTTGCTGGGATAGCCACTGCAGCCATAGGATTAAGTTTCCAATCCTCTCCTACTATGACTCACAATCCATGTTGTCCAAACTCAGAGTGGGAAGGTAGTTTTGGCAAAAGGCAGCACAGAATCAATTGGATACAGCATGAACATAAAGAAGGTTCCGTTCAAGAGTCCTTGTATATGCAATTGTGGTTTGGCCAATGATGTGTTTTATTTTACATGAGACAGAAATCAGGACTGACTAGTTTAGAGGTTGAACTTCGACTTTTCCTTGACCTTGTCATACATGATGTCCTGGTGAACACCGTGGAGAAGATTTATATAAAAAGTAATGACTCTAAGGTTGTTCTAAATTCATAATGCTTTAAAACCATCCGTAAACAGGAGATATCTCTGCCACATTGGTAGATAATGTCAACTAAGAGCTAACATTTCAAGTAAGAATCATTTATGTACGTGATTCTGCTCATACTTTTGCAATTGATTTGGACTGGTTATACACAATGTACACCTAATGATTGCATATGAAAGAGAATATGGAAGCAGTCTTGGAGATGGTATTAGAATTCAAAACTTTCTTGATGAATCAGAGACCACTAAAGGTGATCTGCAGCTATCAGTGTGAAACTTTGTAAAGACTAGTAGTGTATGCTGCTACAAGCAGCAAAGATTGGGGGTGGTAACAGACCAATATGTAAAGATAATTTAGTGTTTTTATTATTGCAAAAAGAGAGAAGTATCATTCTGGAACATACTGAAAGGAGAGTCACATGTATGATAAATACTTTGTAGAGTAGTAGTTGTCTGTTGTGTGCCTGTTACAGCCAAATATCACAGTCTTTACTTACACTGCAGTTGCAGCTCCAGACCTACAATCCTGTCCTACATAGAAGTCTAGTGTTATTTTTAACGTGGTATATATTCAAAGGAGTAATATAAAACCAGATTGATATAAATGAGGTGAAGGAACTGACAAGTCTTTTTAAGTAGGGAGTCTTGAAGAAAAAATTCCTAACTGAAGTGGACACTATGTTCCCTTCTCCCGTTTAATTGCTATTAAGGAATGCATCTGCTTATCTTCATTGACTGTACTTGACATCTGTATATATATGATGTACATTTCACAACTTCCTTCCCACTTTTCAAGAAGCGCAGCAAAATCAAAGGTTTCTGAACAACAGAATTACTACTTCAACGTCACTTGAAATGCATACAATTCTTTATGGGACAAAATGGAGGAAAGTGTATACATTATCACTGAGGTCACCTTGTAAATAAGATATTCCTTCACTTCTTACCCTCCAAAAGATCCACTAATTCATCTTATTTAATCAGGTTATAGAAAAAATATTCAGAAAAAAAATTTCTTGAGATATCAGGGCTTCATATTTGTTATACAATCAGTTAATGCAATGAGAGGCCCACACATAACATAATCCCTCTTGAAAGATTAAAAAGGGTAGGCAAACCCCAGATATGCTAGTTATAGAAAGAAAACATGCACACTTTGAATATTTATTTAAACTAAAAAGCAAACATATCTACCTAGTATCATTGGCACTACACCTGATATGTATTTGGCCACACTAAACTAATCTAAACTCAACTAAACTAAACTAAACTAAACGAAACTAAACTAAACTAAACAAACTTTCTAAGAAAGTTCAACACATCTTTGCCTGGCAAACTTCCACTGATTTCAGCTGTCCAGCTATCTCACAAGGAAGTCAGTTTTGGTGCGTGGTAAGAGAAGCTTTCCAAAATATTCACTGAATGTTATAGTTATAAGGACATCTATTCTTGCTCAATGCTAGGTATACTCAATAGAGACCAAAACATCAGTTCTTCATCTATAATATCACAGTATATTTTTACTGATTAATGAAAGAAAAGTGACTAATGAAAAAACCTTGACCAACACTGCAATAGGAACATGTAATGGCAAAAATGGGATCTCCATTTCTTTTCTGTTGCAGTAACCTGTCTTTCTGTTTGCATGCCCATTCTCCAATAGTGGCAGTGGTTTTAGGTTCCGAGGGGACTTACATACTTGATAGAATAGACTGAATTTGAATCACAGAATTGTAGAAGTTGGCAGAGACCTTTGGAGACCATGTACTCCAACATTCCACTCCAAGCAGGGTCACTTAGAGAGGAGGTTGCACAGGGCTGTGCTCTGTCAGGTTTTTGGTATCTTCATGGATGAAGGCTCCACAGCCTCTCTGAGAAACCTGTTCCAGTTTTCCACTAAGGAATGTTTTACTTACAAGTGAATTTTCCTGTGTTCCAGTCTGTGCTCACTGCCTCTTGTCTGTTCACAAGGCATCACTGAGAGGTATCTGGCTTTGTTTTATTTACTCCCCCATCAGGTATTTATACACATCAATGAGATCCTCCTCCAGCCTTCTTTTCTCTAGGGTAAAGGAGTCCCAGTTCCCTCAACCTCTCCTTATCTGTCAAATCCTCCTAAAGTGCATTTAAGTAATGAAATACCTTGAAACAAATATTGACAGTTCTTTGTTGATTCTTCCAACAAATGCACTGGAGAGGGACTGGAGAGGGACTTTTTACAAGGGCATATAGTGACAGGACAAGGGGAAATGGCTTTCAATTGAAAGGGCAGGTTTAGGTTAGATATTAGGAAGAAATTCTTCATGGTGAGGATGGTGAGACACTGGAACAGCTTGCTGCGAGAAGCTGTGGGTACCCCATCCCTGGAAGTGTTTCAGGCCAGGTTGGATGGGGTTTTCAACAACTTGTCTAGTGGAAGGTGTCCCTGCCTATGACAGGTTCCTTCTAACCCAAACCAATCCATGAAATTTCTGAATATAAACAAAAAAAAAAACACTTTTTTTTTCCTTTTTAATACAGCCAATAAATGTTGATGAACTTGCTATACCCATACAGTCAAATGGTTCAAACACTTAGCCTTGCCTTTGTAAGTAGTTACGTTTCACTTAGGATCCACCTGCATGACAGCAGACTGACACCAGCTCATTCTACCCAAGATTTCAGTTGAATAGAAATCAGTCTGGTTTTCTCTGGAAGCAACGGAAGTACTTTAGCCTGAGCTTGGAACACACTGATCTCCGCAGCTCATGCCTTTCTACACTCAAACTTGTAGACATCTTTAATGCCTATTCAAATAATTGAGCACTATTTAATGAATTCCAGATCATAATAAATCTTTCCAACTATACAAATAAAAGATCACAAAGATTTAAAAGCCTTTTAAAATGTGTATATAAAACTTAACAAAGTTAGTTATTAAAGAGGGATGATTTAGATCCACTTAATGTTGAGCTGACATATGCTTAAAGAAACTCCGAGTGTTAAGATACTGATTTTACATTTGAATTCCACTTTTCATTCTGAAATGCTCCCAAATACTCCATAAACTGAGAATGGATTTGGAAGACTCCCATTTTCTAATATTGAAATGCGGTCACCTCCAGTGCAAGACAGAGCAGATGTCCCTGCAAAGTGTGAAACTGCGAACAGGGCAGTCTGCTCTGCTAACCCAGGCATTAACCGGAATAGAGAGGAACAGAGGAAACAGACGGTAATTATTTAATTTGGAATTTGGCCAAGACCCCACAGCTGGCAATCCTGCTCTTTTGTAAGAGTACCATGAAGTGTGGTTCTATTGCAGATTTTGCAATGCAGGAAGACTGGAATAATCATGGAGAACAGTTGGAAATTTGGTTACTTCTATAAAAGCTGTAAGCTCTTCAGTTCAGGCCAAAGCACAGTAGAAGTCTCAGCAGATCACATACATTTAAAATTTTTGGTGTTTTTACTACCAACTGTACCTTCTCTAGTTTTTTTCTGCATCTTTTATGTTTTGACCAACATTTTTGCTTATGTAATATATGTATATTTGTGTATGGATGTACACACAGAGGTAAAAATGCATAGATAATTTTTATAAGTGAAGTAATTTAAAGGCATTTGACTTGTATAGTAAGTATTACAATATCAATTTATTCTGTCAACTAAAAGTAATTTGTTGATTTCTTGCATAAACTGAGTGCATATGTAAAGAAATATTGAATGACCTCACCTATTTATGACACATAGGTCTTCCTATGAAGACATTTGTATGTGAAATATCTCAATGAACACTTTCATTAAGATCAAATGCTTTCATGATACTAAGTAATGAGTTGCAAACATTAAGGAGCTTGCCATATTCTTTGTCTGTTGTTTAACATGAAATTTGGGTAAACAAATTTAACAAGATAATTTTAGTAATTAGTTCGAGAGGAAGTATCTTTATAACCTATGGAGATATTTGAAGCAGAGCATTAATTTCAGTCTGTTTCCGTCTCCTATGAAAACATGGAATTCAATTTTTTTAAGAATATCTTTTCTGTTGTCATAAATTGGCCATGAAAGTTACAAAATTCAATGTTATGAAATATTTACATTCTAAATTATTAAAATTATAATATTATAAAATTACTTAATAACTAATTATCTTTGGAACTTATTAGTGCCACTTAATAAATGCTTACACATGTTTTCATTACATTTCATAATTTAGCCATTCAGTGTCAGTACATGATTTGTCAGTATTTCAAACTTTTATTATTATAAAGTGATATCCACATCAGAAAACAATAAAAATATTTCTGTCAGTGCTCAGTGGTCTTTATTATTAATGCTAATGAACACAAAATTTAAAAAGAGAATAGACTAGTCCAATAGTTAGGCAGACATTCATAGTTTGCATGTGTGACATACATAGCTTACATTACTAATATTATGGCATGAACTAATGTAAAATTGTTTTCAAATATAAGAAAAACTCCTTAAAATTCAAAATATGAGATCAAAGTGATAGAACACATTAAAAGTGGTGCATTTGTTTTTTTTTTAAAGAGGACAGTGGGCTACATTTTGTTCAGACTGATATGGCTTTTAAAAATTCCTGATTTAATTGTAGAATTTTTTCAGATAAAAATAATGAAAAATGTTCTGTATAGCACAGTGTTTTGATCACATAATATGCAATATATTTTATATTTAGAGGTATAAATATATAAACACATGTATAGTTATCTATATATTCTCATAAATATGCATCAGAAATGTATGCACCTGGTTACTGCATGTGTTCAGTATTTGACTAAACCAGAAATAAACCTTTCATTCTTTGTCTATGCTAGTACATTAAGAAGACCAATGGGGCCAAATCTGTAGGATGTGCTACTTGCTGCACGTGCATTTCAGGGAAAAGCTTCCTATATCTTTGGCAAACTTCAGTGTGGCTCTGTGAACACCCTTTAGCAATTGCAGTGCTTGTTCCAGTTTANAAAAAAAAAAAAAAGAGAAATCCAGATTACCTTAATTCTGCCACGTCACTTGCAGCTCAAACTAAAATTTACCAAATCCACCAGTTTTGGTTTTGTTAGCTTGGCATGTTTCTGTCCTGCCCATACAAAGGCAGAGAATGTGTTCAACCCATCTATCTTAAGATGTGAGCATCTCGGGGATTTGTCATTAACCTTTTCCTGATAGCTTCAAGTGAGAGCCATTGTCTGGCTCTCTGGGTTTCAGCACTGATTCTGTTTCTTTAGGGCAATCAGACTTGTGAGCTACTCACACAAACTTTGGGAAATGAAGGTCATGAGAAGGTAAAAGGGCAACACGTGCTTCCCCCCATCCTGCTCAAGCAGGAGAAAACCAAGTAGGAGCAACTTATGGAGCATGTGGTTTCCTTTCAGGTTTCACTGGGTTTCAGGATTTGACTTCCAATTTTTTTTCAGGACACTCTACTAAGGTGACTGTAGAGGATGTGGAGTTTTATGGCAACACTGAAGTTATAACTGTAGATATCCACTGATAGGTGTCATCTAAATATTGATGTGTTTCCCACATTACTGTTCTGAAAAGTTTGATATGGGCTTTACATTCCACAACATTCATAGTCGTGTGCTGAGATGTATGACCTGACTACTTGCCACATCATACTTTAAAATTCCTTCCAGATACTACATACCACAATCAGGACATCACTGGATAGTCATGAAGATTTCATGGAGGTATAGGATACTGATTACTAAGGTAAAGTATTAATTTTTAAGGTTTTACTTTTTATTTCAGTATAGTTTTTTTACTGACAGTTTTATTTTTTAAGAGAATGAAAGAGGACTCGGTGGGAGCTGTGCCTTTTCACTGGTAAGAATGCGCTTTGGGACCTCATTCATAGCTAAATGAGAGTGCATAAAAAGCCTGACAAGACCAAATAGATGTCAGGGTTCTATTTACTGTTTTTAAGCTAGCAGTTGCAAGCAAGTAAACCATGTGACTACTGCTGTTATATAACACAGTACTCTTACCACTGTTGGCTGAGAAGAAAACTGACCAGCCAAACATATAAGGCTAATTCTGAGTCCTTCTGTCTCCCTTGGTCTTCTGATGTGTTCAGCGGTTTGGCTTAGAAACTTGAACAGAAGTCCACAGTGTACATGGTGAACTCTTGGGCCTTCTTGAGCAGACTACAATAACATGATGGTCAGAGCAGCAGGCTGCAGCAGAGTGCAGTAAAAATGACCAGACCCAGCCACAGGTTGCTAGTTGGACTATTCTGCTCCACCAACACCAGAATGCCAAATCTGCCCTTCTCAGGAGTGGTCCGAGTAAGTGAGTGTTTGGAGAATGTAAGCTACATGTATATGCATGTTGCTGGGAAAGTTCTAGCATATTTAGAAAACTGACAACAAGCTGCAGTTAATCTCTCTAATGAAAGAGCCAAGACTGCAGGAGATAAAATGCTAGATGGGCTGTGAAGAGTATGGTCTACCTGTAGGAGACTGTAGGATCTTATAAAAAATACACAAAAAATGCTTCTTCATAAGTGGCTTGTGAAAACCTTGGACCATAACACAGAATAAAGGGAAAGGAAGTGAAGAGGCCATGAGAGATATTAAGCAGAACATTTACTTACAAGAGATCTCATCTTTACAGGTGCTTCTTTTCCAGGCACAGGGAACTATGTGCTAAAGGTCCTGGGACCATGGAAAAAGACAAATCTATATGGAGGCAGCAGGCCACCAGGTAAAGAGAAGGAAACCTAACTGTTTGGAACAAAACAGCAGTGGCATCAAACACATTTTGGCATCTACAAATACTGCAAGCACAAGAAATTATATATTTGACCAGTTACAGCATATTCATTCTGATACTATCTTCCAGTGCTTTATGAAATGTAAATTGAAATACACTGTCAGCATACAAAGGGATTTCATATGGCATATTCCAGCATCGAGTGCATATGCTTCTAAATTAATGAACTAAAAGCTTCATGCCTTTTATTTGTGATGCCCTTAACAGAAGAGAATTTGTGACTATATATGGGTATGTAGAGAAGAGATTGCAAGGGACATTCTGAGCAAAACCAAACAGAACAAAGATAGGCACGATTGTTCCAATAAACATCAGACAATTTTGCAAGTCTGAACTCTCTGCCATTTTCAGCTAGCTATATAAAACCATACCACTCAAAACTTCGATATTTAGCTCTGAATTGCTTCCTTCTTTTTATATCACTGTTACTGTTTAATAATAAAATAAAATCCCCTAGAAGAAAAAAGGCCAGACATCTTTTTGTAATGAATCAAAATGACACATATTTTATTGGTAATTTAGTATGTTTACACTGCCTGAACGACAGAAGTGGCTATTATTTTAAATGAACACAGAAAATGAAATATAGAATTATTTTACACAGCTATACAGAACAATTTTAAAAAAAATCCTTTAAGCATTATTTCAGTACATAAAACATTTTCTTGCTAAACCAGCTGTGTGTTGATTAAGAGCTGTTTGGGACACTGAAATGTCACAGCTCACAGCAGATGCTCTGTAGCTGTCAAATTTTGCATTTGATTCTCTGAGGTGTAGTACCAGTGTTTCCATTCAGTTTAGGCAGAATTCAGAGCAGCTGGGGCAAAATACTCTCTGAAGGCCAAAACTCAAAGTTGTGATGTAATTTCTTACAAGTCGTTTTTTTCATCTTGAGCCATTCTGTATCAACTCTTCAGACCATTGGGACAGGTGACTCTTACTGTCACACCACTCTCAGCAAGCACATCAAACCCCTGTAAGGATATCTGTGCCTCTCTGCAGTTGTTCTGCTACCCCCATTTGAGGCTTAGAGAGCCTTAGACTGGGTGTTTTACTCCACAAGCTGATTTTACCCTCTTTTCCTAACTTTTCTAATCAACTCCTTTTGAAAAATAAAAAATTAGATTTTTTAAAATTCAAGCTAGCAAATGTCAGCTAGGTTTTTTGATTAGTTCTGCTCCCACTGAATTGAATGGTTAAACATTCACTGATTTCAGTGAATGGAGGAATAGACCTATACTGAAGATTTCAGAAAACACTTGTGTTTAGAGATTTAATCTTAGCTAGTATAGAAGCAGAAATTATGAATTTTTTTATTACAGGAAATGAGATCTTCACTAAAAATACTGCTTTGAATAATACTGAAAAAAGACAAAAAGTGTACTAATAGTTATATATTAACCCAAAAAGGGGGCCGTATATATGGGTTTTATTTGCAAAACCTAAATATTTGACTTAAAAGGACTTAACATAGAATTAGTCCAGGAAAAAATGAAAAGTATGTTACACAGTTGCCAATACAACAGCTATATTTTAAATAAAAATAACAATAATATACATGTACAATATTGTAACCATATAACTTGAAGAAAATAACACTGATCAGTATTAAACTTAGTATTTAAGTGATTATCCATCCTTAACAGATGAAATGCATTTCACAGAAATAGATGCAGGTAGGGTGAAGTGAAGTGATATTCACGGCTTACTGTGAGAAAGTTACCGTGAAAGTTAAGGTAAAAATGTAAAGAACAAAACTTAAAATAGATTTATATTTATAAAAGTTCAGTGTTATGGCAGTTGAGTGCATGTGCTGCAGAAAGATGGTAACAGCAAGCTAATGGTAGTCAACATGCACGCTTGCACACAATACTCACTCACACACACACACACACACACACACACACACGCCCATGCTCAAATGCATGTGCATAGGTCCTCCTCAGCTTGATTATACAAGCATACACTTTCTAGCTTTTCATGGGGGCAACATCAAGATTGGGGTTCACCATCCCCGTTACTAGCTGTCTGCAAGGTAGCTGTAGCTACCTAAAGTCAGAAACCCTTTTAAGGTAACATCAGCTGAACATTTTAATGAAGCTGTTTTCATCCTGAGTATATTTAAGGCACTTTATTAAAAAATCTGAAGTTCATCAAGATTGGAAAACAAGGAAAAAACCCTTACATGTGAAATTTGGAAATGTAAAATAAAAAAGTTCCTGAGTTTTGATAAATAATTTTATTATAATAAAATACCAAGCCTATTGAAAACATGTCTTTTATAAAAGCATGTTGTATGACATTTTTCTTGAAAAACTCATGCTTTTGTGCATGAAATATGTTCATAAGTCTTTGGGGACATCTGTAACAAATTAATAGGAAATGAAAACCAAAGAATGACCTGCCATGTATGTACAGAATGTGCACTGCTCCTGGCAACACGCATCATGTTTACTACAGGCATCTTTATCTTTCTGTTTTCTTACAGGGTCCTGCCCGTATCTTAATACTTTACAATTAATTATGTTTCTCTAAACTATTTACAAACACAGAAACTAATCACACATCTTCCTATGCCCATAAATATGGAACTACAGAAGTAGAACATATTTTAAAACAGTATGAAGATGAGTATGCTACATAGTAGTTTTCTCTAGAAGTATAGTTCATGAATTATTTTCTTTATAGAGATTTAAATCTAAACGAAAGTGGAAGTCAAAATTCCCTCTCCGTTTTCCTTGGTTATATTTTTTCCACCTGCTATTTCTAAAGAATTTTTCCCCAAGACAGTATTTGGATTGCAAAACCAGTTGTAAATTTTTGCAAAAGTATTTCCAGTAAAGAACCATCAGGCTTTCAATTGCCCATTTTACATGGAATACAATCAATTTGTTTTCAGCTAAAAATAGTTGGAACACTAGCCATTGTTTGTATGTTTCTAGTAGAATCAATTTTTTGGTTTTGGTGTGTTTTTCTCTATTTTGCTATGAGTAAATACAAATACTCATACCCAAAGTGCTGTCAAATGCACTGAATACGTGCAGTGGTTACAGAATACTATTTATAGAATCCTTGGGAGGTTCCCTCTAACAGTAATAGGTAAAAACAATCATCAAAGTAAAAGGTACTTTTGACTTAACTGCATTTTTTAATATTTTCAGTGGTTATCTCTATTTTAGCCCTGATAAAAATTCCACTTTTTTACATTTAAATTTCTATTGCAAAGTATTTATTGCTTTATTTAAAAAAAACTCACATTACCGATGATGCTTAATTTGCTTTATAGAGGATAATATATTGAGTTATATATAACAATGGCTTTGATCCAATTAACTTTATATTTGTGACTTCAGTTCCTACAACTGTTACAGAGAATACAAATGACTGTTTAATGTTCAGGAAGTGGGGATCATTTGGAAGTGCTGATTCAGAAGTATTCAAGTGCTAACAATGACTTGTTCTTTCTGTGCTTTTCTTCAAGGTCCATAAATGATGATTTTATAAATGGCTGTGATTTTCAATGCGACACAGTTTTAGGGCAATATTTTTTCATGCTCATTTTTTTGTGCAAATACAAAACTAGATATTTCTGAACGTTACCATCTCACTGAAAGTAATTGCCACTTTTACTTATGAAGGCACCATCTTTAATGTAAAAGAATATACCTTTTATGCTTGTTTTATGAAGAGCTGTACTTGTTACTGGAGCGGAAATTATCATATCCGTGATCATTAGCTTTGAACTTTAAACAGGACTGCCTTTCCTCCAGGGACAACAGATCTTTGGATTGGCACCAACAGCACAAGCAGGACTGTTAAAATAAAAGGAATAAACACTTTACATCACTTTATTTTGCATATGTGGCAAAATGCACTGAAAAGCTTCCCTTTTTCAAGGGTACAGTAGGAAATGGCAAATACACAAGCTGCTGTTCGGGCCGCTAACTACTGGATTAGCAACATGAGTGCTGGAAAGCAGAAAGAGTTATACTGAGTTAGATATGATGACAGCCACACATATACCCCTTCAAATTTGGTCTGCAATTCTAAATTCACCTGAAAATACTCCTTTTCCTTTCTCTCACAATTTTTCTGGGGAAAAAAAGTAGGAACATCTGTACTTTCTAAGCAAGATATTTAGCTCATTTTTTGAGGTGGGAAAAAAAAGCCAGATGAAGGAAGAATGGTGAACATCTACATACAGTTTGTTCATGTACTAGGTGTACTTGTAGACCTTTTTCTGAGGCTACTGTCTGGCCTTTGGGTGCTGGAAGTCCATCTGGTATTCCTTACACCTACTTACTTTCCATGCTCAGGATGCTAAGGACCTCTTACATGCTCTCAGCTCCAGTTATTCTTTCAGGGAGCCAGCAACATAAAGAGAGAAGACATGACCAACACTAAAACTTCTGCAACATGTGCTGTCAGAATTATGTGGGAAATTCATTAACATTACTAGATGTAGAGGTGGCTGACTTCTGACTGAAAGATATAGCCAGTAAGGAATTTACGCAGCCAGGCAATAAGCCTAGCAGTAGCCGATAGTCAAATGCTTGGCAAGAAAATAAAAATCTAAGAATTGGTCATAGGCAATACAAGAACTCGGATACAGTGCCTGAAGGTAGAAAGGGGCCACAAAAAAGTCCAAATCTGGACATTTTCCAAGCAGACAAAAAGGCTGAAGATCCACATGCAATCTAGAGCCTCAAATCCTATGTGTAGAATTAGTGCTCAGGTCTATTTGCTCACACCAAGACAAAACTACCAACAGGTCTGTCTCATCAAGTATTGGCACTGGAAAGAGAGGAGTGGATACTTGCACCCTCTGCGTTACAAAACTGATTGAAGTTTTCACTCAGGATAGGGAGAGCCCAGTGTCAATGCCCTCCCCACTGGGCTGCAGAGGATATGGCTACGTGAATCTCTGCAGCACGGCCTGGTTCTGCTTCGTCAGTGCTCTGGAAATGGCTGGATGCCAGGTTCAGTCAGGAAGTGATTTAGCACTGACTAGCATGGTGCTGAGAGGGTTTATTATACAGTCTGCTCTTTTGCTTTCTCTTTTTGTTCACATCAAACCTTAATTCCTTTCTAAATAGCTTCAGCAGGACAGGGAGAGAACACTTACTACAACCCAGTTAAAATTTAGAGTAAAATTTAATGATAATTTTAAACACTTTGTGCATGTTAAGGAAGGAATTTTACTGCTGACATAATCTTTTGACTAGAGGAGCAGCTCCCAGCAGCCTCTTACCTTAAAGCAGTTTTGGAATCTTTTGCTCACCAAATACAGAGCTATTGGATTGATGCAGGAATTCAGTGAAGCCATGTTGATACCAATGTAGTCCATCACAAGGAAAAAGCTGTGTGGAAATTAAAGTGAGACACTTCTCATTTTCTCTTAAAAGGCATAGTAGATGTTTACAACTATGAAAAGTGGACTCAGCTTCATTCAATGAAGACTAACTATTAAATGTAATAGTAAGGGGGCTTCAATTGACAGGATTCAGTCATGGAGATAACAGTTGTGCTTAACATTAAAATCTGAATCAGTAGACTGTTCTTATGCAAGTAACTTCAGAAGATCCAACCACCTTAACTTGAGGAAGAAAATGTTCATGAAGTTTTTCTGCACAAACTGAATCCTAGCTGTTCTGTTGAAAGGGGAAACAGGGACAGAAATCTCCCTTCCGCTCTTATAGCACCACAGGACAGTGGGACAGTCCTAAAAAGGGATCAGGAGTAAGACAGGGAGAAGAGAGGAAATTCCTCACAATTTTCTTTCTATGCTGCTTGGAGTGGAAGTTGAGGGTCCTGGATAAAGAAGCAGGGACAACTTCCGACACATCAAGTAAATTAGTTCATTAGAAATCCAAATATGCCTATGGAGAATGCCAGCAGTGTTTAAGCATTTTATTTTTGCAGTCTCACCTTAAAAGTTCACATCTGTTGGGGTCCTTCTGATCATAAATAGTGAGTTTTAATATTCTGCTTAAGTGAAGTGGAAGCCAACACAAGGCAAAAACAAGTACCAGACAGAACACGGTTTTGGCCACCTCACGTCTCTGGGAAGGAAAATTGGACAGAACAGGGTTATAGTTTCTGATTCTCTGTGGAATGTTGTCTTCTAATATCCAAATGTTTAATAAACAAGATAAAACCTTATCAAAATAGGAGTTAGGAGAACATTGAATACCTTATTTTCCTAGAATATGTACTTAATCGTTTCTGTTGTTTTAGATGTCTTCCACTGATTCACTGTATCTCTTACTTCAAAAAGTATGAGTAATAGTATGAAAAATCAAGGTCATGAAAACAGTAATTTAAATTAAAATGAAGAACATATTTGTCTCCCTCATCGCTTTCAAATACCAGTTTGTTTTCAATTGCATTTTCTTGTGCTTTGATCTCAGGTCTTATTTTAAATGTGCCAAGAGATTTCAATTAAGGCTTTAAAGAGGTAAGAGGAAAAGAGCACAAATACACATTATAGAACAAATGTGGTTTAATTCTAGTGACGTATGATGTTTGTGTCTGGTGCACTACTAACTTGAAATGTATGCTGCAATGTGTTTTGTTTGACTAACATATACTGACTGCTAAACTCACCAGAGTTCAGCAAAAGCTTGTTTCAAAATAATTAAGTTTCATAGCACCACATTCTAGAGTACAGCATGAGTTAAGTTTGCATTACATAATATCCAGCTCTAATTATTATAAAGAAGAAATAAAAACTATAAAACCTGAAGCATTAAAACCAAATAAGACAGAATGTAGTGACGACCGTCAGTTAAAATCTTAGGTTTCTGAGGGCTCTGCTGCATACATATGTATATGAGTTCAGCAGCACCACTGCTGGGAAACTCTTTACTAGTAACCCTGAAGTCATGCTATAGGAACTGAACAACAACATGGCAGTAAAGTCAGTAAAAGCATTATTGTCATCCTGTCTACAGCCAGCAGAGTTGTCAGGCATAAAATGTTTACCTGTTTTAGGTGGTCATTTAAAGCAATCTGCATCCCACTTTTCTTTCGTAACATCTCACAAGTCATGAGAGTATAGAAAAATGCCGTGATGGCCAGTGGCAAACAGAAGTAAAAGCTGAACAGCCACCAGTCTTTAGCTTGCTTGTAAAACTAGAATGAAAAAAAAAAGCAAAGCAAAAACATTGTTAGGAGTTGAATTTTGAGCATTTTCTAAGTGTGCTATAACTAATTCATCAGTCTGTCCTGAAAAGCATCTCTGTAAGGTGTACATTACAGATGAGAAAACAGGACAAGACAGTAGTATGTTCAAAATCCACAAAATGTCAAATGTTTCTGAACGCTCTTTTCTTAACCAATGTATTTCAAAAATGTCAGCATTTCATTTGAACATTGGATTTACCTACATGTCATAAACACCTGTGCAGACTACAATTCACACAACACTGAGAAGATCCAGGTTACTTTTCTCAAGATTTTATAAATGTAAGGGTCTTACCATCATAAAGGATGTTTTCTGTATGGGGTGAAGCAAGCAGATTCTAAGATCCTTTCCTCTGTACTCCATTGTAATCATGTCAAATGCAATAGCTTCTGGAACAGCCAGTATCACTGATATAACCCAGATCAGTACAATTTCAACAGCAGTCCACTTTGGTACTCCAATTCCTTTAATGCGGCTCCAAGAAGCAACTGCTCGATACCTGAAGCAACAGCATTTACAAATTAAAAATATGAGAAAAACCACCTAGTCTAACTGGCTTAAACTCATCTTATTTGTATTATATTGGCTGAACGGGAAAGTGAATTTGAGCCAATGCTCATATAGAAAAGAAATTATAGTTTCATGAAAAATGTGTCTTACCTATCTATACTGAGGGCACACAAACTCAACACTGTGATACCCACTGATGCCTTTTGAATGAAAGGTACTAATTTGCACATTTCAACACCAAAGGGCCAGTCCTCTGCAAGTAGCTGTGAAAAGAAAACAATTAGAGGTGAGATTTTTTTAAACAAAAATTCCCAAAGCTGAAACATGGAATTTTGTCTTGACTGCTTTTCTTTTCTGCCATGTCCTGTGAACAAGGGTTTGAGTTGGGTTTGTTGAGACTGGTGAAGACAAGGGTCTGGGGAGACTTTGTAGCAACTTTTTAGTACCTAAAGGGGCCTGTAAGAAGGCTGGAGAGGAACTTTGGATAAGAACATGTAGTGATAGGATAAGGGGGAATGGCTTTAAACTAAAAGAGGTTAGGTTTAGGTTAGATACTAGGAAGAAATTCCTTACTGTGAGGGTGGTGAGGTACTGGAACGGGTTGTCTGGAGATATTGTGCATGCGGCCACCCCTGGAAGTGTTCAAGAACCAGATTAGATAGGCCACTGAGCAACCTAGTCTAGTGGAAGGTATCCCTGCCTATGGCAGGGACATTGTAACTAGATGACCTTTAAAGTTCCTTACAACTGAAGCCATTCTATGATTCTGTGTAAAACTTTGTCAAGAAGAACCTTGTCACAAGGGAGTCTCTGAGGTGTGTATCCTAAGAATCAGATAGTAGCTTCAGAGTTACTCCTTGGCTGGGCAAGGATGTGAATTAAGGCTTAATCCTGACTTCTTAGCCCTGCAAACTCCACTCCTTTTGTTTCTAACTTCATCATCCTAGTGTTCCTCATCTCCATTGGCTTTATCTGCCTTGAGTGTTCATTGCTTTTCTTACATGTTCCAAGTAATTCTTCATTTACTAGAAATATAGAAAATTACTTGAGACTGATCAGAACAGAGACAAAGCCAAAAAGGACACATCTAGGGTGGAATTTACTTGAAGCTTAGTGCCTAGGTTACACCAGATGAGAAATCAGGCAACCCTGGAGAGAAATGGATCTTGCATAGTTTTTATCTGACCATCCACGTGATAACAAACAAAGATATCCACTGGACACTCATGGAGCCCAAACAGCTAGCTTGATCTCAATGTTACACAGCAGGTAAAGACAGATCAGATGAATCCTGCACTAAACATCTTTAATGGGCAGTTTTCCAATGATTCTGTGTTATAGTACCAAAAGGACTCTGCATACTCAACCTAATTATAAGTGCTATGGAATAAACAAAGCTGAACAATAAATTTCAGGTTCCTTCAATTACACTTTGAGTTATACACTTTGATAGAAACCTTGTCACATCACCAGCTGTACATTTTATCTGATATAGGGGACAAGACTTATTGGACACAGCAAGTACCTTCCTCACAGCTGATGCTATGAACTGTTTGACCGTAGCTTCAGTTTAGAAACATTTAATCTTTGAACTCTGCTGTGAGCTGCTCTAATGGCTCAAATGCACCACAGCAGCAGCCAAATCTTCCAGTTCTCAGAAAAACAAGACTGTCCAGAACAAGGATTATGCCAAGAAATAGACGCAATTGTTATATGTAAGAGTAAACTTTCTGCATTTCTGTAATTAGATTATCTAAGCCCATCTCTGTTTTTCATAACTTTCTTCAAATGAGGCCTTTCGGATCTGTTGCAGATAGAGGGCTACAAAATGGGAAAGAAGAAGGAAGAAGAATGATGACTACCCCAAAGAGGCTGAAAACTCTTTGCCTTGGCTTAGGGCTCTTCAAACATCTCATTTAACAGAATTGTAAGAGAAGAAGAAATAGCTCATGATACTCATGTATAGATTTCACTGCGGACCAAACTGAGGGTATGAAGGCTCTGCTGAGGGTTCTGGACAGGCTGGATTGATGGGTCAAGGTTCATAAGAACAAGTGGCGAGTCCTGCCCTTGGGTCACAACAGCCCCATGCAGTGCTACAGCCTTGGGGAAAAGTGACTGGAAAGGCCTGGCTGAATAGCACCTGGGAGTGCTGGTTGACAGCTGGCTGCACATGAGCCAGTAGTGTGCCCAGTTGGCCAAGGCCAATGGTATCCTGGCTGGTATCAGAAGAACTAGAGTAGCGATCATCCTCCTCTACTCAGCCTGGTGAGACTGCACTTCAAGTCCTGTGTCCAGTTCTGGGCTCCTCACAAGGATATTGAGGTCCTGGAGTGTGTCCAGAGAATGGCAACAGAGATAGTGAAGGGTCTAGCAAGTAAGTTATATGAGGAGTGGGTGAGGGAGCTGGGGTTGTTTAGCCTGGAGAAAAGGAGGCTGGGGTGAGACCTTATTGCTCTCTGCAACACCTGAAAGCAACCTGTAGCAAGGTGAGAGTTGGTGCCTTCTCCAAGTAACAAGCAACAGGACAAGAGAAAGTGGCCTCAAGTTGTGCCAGGGGAGGTTTAGATTGGATATTAAGAAAAATTTCTTTGCTGAAATGGTTGTCAGGCTTTGGAACAGGATGCCCAGGGAAGCATTCTAAAAGCATGTACATGTGCCTCTTAGGAACACGATATAATTCAATGTTCCTTAGGAACATGGTTTAGTGGAGAACACAGGTGCAAGGTTGATGGTCAGGAGTCTTTTCCAACCTTAAGAATTTCATGATTCTGTAATTGAAGATAGCCACAGAGGGATGAGGTTGTAATAACCATACAGTATCATTTGTTTATGTGATGTCAGAAAATAACTCAGTCTGTAATTAAAGTGTTTTCAATAAAGCCTCTCCCTTTTGGGTGAGACTTCTCCTGAATTGCTTTAAGGGGGTGACAGTGACCATGACTTTCAAAACTGATATGTGAATAATTACAGGTGTTCTAAATGTACACTCTACAGAATCAAATGCTACCTGGACTAATTTAATTTATATAAATCAGGCAGTGAACCTCCAGCCTATCACATCTAGTTGCTATAGAAATCAAGGACTGGGTACCAAGTACATTGTACACTTGTTTATGGCTCGTTAAAAAAGCACTTCAGAGCTTTGGTCAAATCGCTGTTGGCAGATTCTGTTGAAGTCCCTGTCTCTCTTCCCTAAAATCACAATGGTACAGTGACATGTCAGAGATTTCCCTGAACTAATACTTATCCATGAGGTGCAAACACTCTTACCTGCACTCCAAGCTGACTGGATTTGAGCAGGTTCCAGTCTGGGACCCATGTAGCTGGATTATAAAGGGCCAGCATATGAGTGAATGCAGTCTACTAAGAGAGAGGGTGCTTGGATTTAGCACAACATCAAAATATTACATGCATTCAGCCAGCTTAAATCAGGGCAGAACGGACATGCAGCTGTCTGCACTGCATTGGGAAAACATTTCCTTTATCTCTTGCAGCTGATGGATTGTGAAATTTGAGCATTTTAATGCATGAGTCACAAGTTTCTCTACCATGGTATTGCAAATGGTTAATAATATGCTTTACACCAAAAGCTTGAAAACATTAAGAAAGTAAAAGGTAAAAAAAGTAGAATATTTTAATTGTTGAACTGTTTTTCCTTGCTTTCTTTTTGTTCTCCGTATTGCCATCTCCAAATAGTGCCTTAGAGTGAAGATCCACCGTATTCAGCAGCATCACATTTGTGGACAAGAGCAATGATTACTTTTACTGAAGTACAGATGTAGTCTATTGCAATTGTGTATGAGTGAAATGATTTTCTTATGAATCACAATAGAGTAGCTGTACAAAGAGTGTCATTTTACCAATGACAAATCACTTAGAACCATGAGATGAGAGAGATACTGCCAAGTGGCAGCAAAGAGAAAAATAATGTTGTGTTTTTCGGGAAAATGCCAAGAGAAGTCTACCACTAGCTATATTCAGAGTGACCTTTTCCAGTGCTCTGTAGTAACTTATTTTACACAAGTGAAGTTTTAACTGCTGATCAGCAGAAATGTGTTACAGATGAAATAGAATAAAAGGAAAGGGAACACATTGCACAATGGTGTGAAATCGTACTTGAAAGAACCAATACATCTCATGCACTCCTAGCCAACACTTTCTCACACCAGATAGATCTGAGCCTAAACTGATGTGCGGGCTGCATAGCTATGAAAGTAACCCCAAGAGATGTCGTGACTCAGAGACACACCTGTGAATCACAATTCCTGCTCTGCTTCCTGTCGGTTGTGTAAGAATTCAAAGATGTTCACAATCCGCTGCTGGAATGCACTGCATGCAAGAATGATATGCTGCTCTCGAGGGCTCTCAGCTGCTGTGGTCACCAGCCAGAAGGCTGACACGGTGGCTCCAGCTCACTACTGTTGACTTGGGGCAGTTGGGCAGGAAGAAGTGGCAAAGCGTGCGAATATTTACTTCAGTGTTCTAGTTCTAAGCAATGAATTCACATGGGAAATGCAGAGCAGGAATTCATATTTCCTCCAAGCTGCGTGTTCACAGCAAGTCTAGTTCGCAGGACAGAGAGATTTGGTTTTCATCATTATGAGCTGCACTTGGCAAGGAAAATCAGATATGCAACTGTACACCTAATTCATAGGCAACAGTTTTTCAATATATCAGTGAAATGACTAGCAGATTTTCACCTGACTTTATATTTTGATATAGGAGGTCATGCAGATAAAATATTTTCCAGTATTTTATAGGACCAAGCATTTTTCAAAACAGAAAATTTGCTCAGGAAACTAAGCTTATGGTAAGGGATAAGTCATAGAACATTAAAAAACTTATTAATATTTAGCAATAATTATTTCAGGGTGAGGATCTTCCCTCTAGACAAGAAAATATATTTCCTGCTTTCTAGTTAAGTAAGAATGCTTTACTGATCTATCCAATAAACTGTAAACCTTAATATGAGGCATGCCATTAGTTTCTTGTATCTTTATTAGTAACTTCTGCTTAGAAACTTCATTTAAAAATAATTAAGATAAAGTAATATTATACACACATCTTGAAAATGACAGAAACCTCATAATGTGGTGTCAAAGTAAAAATTTTCTGCAATTTCACAACCCCAGTGAACAGACTGCATGAAAACTAACCACTTAAAAAGCCATGCTACTGTCAGACTGTGATATGTAAACATGGGTAAAAACAAAAACCAAATCAGATGAAAACTTTTGAAATTTGTCACATGTATCTTTTAAGTGAATGTATACACAACAAATGTATACATAATAAAACTCCTAAGTTTACAAATCTATATTAGCATCATCTAACTTATTTCAGTTTGGAGATCCATCATGTAAGTGTATGTATACTTTTAATAACATTCAGACATTTCCAGACCCCCTGACTTCAGAGTAGGCTATTCCCATCTAACTACAGAACAAAGTTACCCTTCCCCATTGCCTGAAGAATCCAGACAGGTTCCTCCACTGGACAATTCAGATCCTTCTTAAGCACCTATAAACTGCATTTGTGCACTATAAGTTCTTCTTAAGCAAAACAGACTTCTAGCTTGATATGGTCAAAGATCAATAAACTTTGCTTAAAAAGTTCTGAGATGAACTTTGCAAGGTCCCAAGTAAATGATTTAGATGATGAAAGAAAGGAAATAATGCATTTCTTCCAATAAAATTACCGTTATCTTTAACATCAAAAGAACAGTGACCAAGAGCTCTAACATGGAATAATAGCAATGTTTTCTAAAGACAAACACCTTGATTTTCTTTAAAGTTAGGAAAAGGCTGCCTTTACCATGATGCATGGCCTACAGGTACTCACATTACAAGAGTTGGTAAGGTCATCAGAAATAAATTTCCATAGAGAAATCTTGCCTTTTTCAGAGCATAGCTGGATTAACAAACGAGCCAGTTTGTGTCTGCATGGGATATAGAGTCCCTAAACTGGTCTTGCTTGTATTTCCAGTGCTTGATAATGCTATATAATGTTAACCATAATTTTTATTTTGTTCCTAAAATACATTACTGAAAAGAAATCAGTGCCTACAAAGCTGAGTCTGGCCTTTGATCACTAGTTTGGATAAAGACCAGATTTTTTTCCTTCCCTGGAAACTTTTTTCTCCATATTTCTATTGTACTCTGAGAAAAAGGAACCTTTGACAATATTGCCAGGAAGATATTTTCTCTCAGTCATCTGTATCATAGCAAGCTGATAGTCAGAGTTAAGAAAACCACACAATAATATGCACAGGTTAGACTGTTCCCCTTGTTAAAAATCCATTGGGACAAGACAATAAATTGTATTTAATGTAAGAGAATAAGAATCACAAAATGAGAGAGTGAGGTGTTGTTTATATTTCAGGTGTTTACGTATGTTTATGTTATTGTGTTATTTCATTATGGCTTTTTAAGTCTACAAGAGGCAAAGGTAATATAAGTTTGAAATTTTCAGTCTTGATGTTTTGGTGTCTTACACATATGACTTATCGACTTTATTGACTTCAGAAATAGCATAAGCCTCCCTGAACTGCAGACCTGTATTGTCGGGTGTGCAAGCTGCCATTATGTTGTCTTCCAAAGATTAAGTGCAGAGAAGGATATAAAAAGCTCACTGACCACCTATTTATCCTTCTGCTCCTTAATTGCTGTTTGCAGCCTCAAATTAACAGAGACAAGCTTACTTAGTCTGTTTTGTGAAGCAGTTGACCAGGCACAGGACCACTTGCACATCCAATTAGTAACAATTTCGCAAAGTATCTACACTGCCACAACATTATATACTGCAGAATGCTTGTATCATACTTTACTTCCCACACTGCAGTTTGGAGATTCAGATGAAGCCAGACCATTTTTCAGGACCCTGAATGCTGAAAAGGTCTGCCAGGTTCTGCATGCTGGAACTGAATGTCCCTCAAGGCCTCATTTCTTACCTGCTTTCCTGACTGTCAGACAGATTCTGATACTTATCATTTTCTACTGAATGTATTGATTGATATTCAAATTTATGAAGTGCAATGGACTAATTAGCATCTTATGAATTGGACTGCATTTGCCTCACAATCTAGGTAACACCTACTTTTCTTCAGATATCCTTGATTTCAGTAAGTGACATCACTTTTCATTTGTGTACTTTTTCCAGCTACTTACATATTCACTTACACAGTCACAGGGGATATCTGTTGCAGTTACCACTTTTAATACCTAATAAAAAGCTGCTTCTTGTGTGGATTCTGAGTTGTGTCCTACGGGTCTGTCTGGAAAGCATTCACAGGCACTTTCACGCTTTCTAGGACAAGTGTTGTGGAGTGAACTGCTGGCATTTTATTAACATGAGAAATTCTCTCACCCTCTTTTTCATGCAGCTGCCTAACTGAGGATCTGGTAGCAATTCTGAGCCTGGATCTGTTTCATCCAGTCTTAAATTGTTTCAAATCGCAAGTTACAACTGTTAAGTATACTTGATTTACTAACCATGTCTTTGCTTCCCATATTGCTGGGTGACTATAGCCAGCTTTTGATTGCGTTACTGTATTCTCCCTCAAAATGTTGCTCTGCAGATGGAATTAAATGGGATGTGGACCTGATAAAAAGTTATTAACAACTCAAAGCACCCTCAAACTCTTGATTAAACAAACACAGTATCTCATGGAGGGCTTTGTTTGAGTTTTTTTAAAGTTATATTTATTCAAAAGTCCTGTCTTAAAGCAGCAAATCTTTAATTCATTATTATAAAGGATAATATAAATTGATTATGGGCTCTTCATTAAGATGAGTAGCAGCATGGGAGATTTAGCACCTGAGAACTACTGTGCAGCTTCTAGCATTATCAATAGCACAATAAAAATCCTTGACTTGCAGCTGGTGTAATATTTATCGGTTTGCAATCTGACCTTTTATTCCTCCAGCTCCAACCTACTCATAATTATATACTTGATGACATTCAATCAAGATAAGAACTGAGGTATATTATTGCATGCTACCATTAATTTAATATTGAAATAGTATCACTGAGATTGCAAAGTCTTGTACTGAGCAGCTGTTACTGATTTAATCTTTTTGAGTTTTCTGCGAACAGATGAAAGAAATCTTTTTGTTCAATATATGTTTTTACAAAAACATTTTTAAAGCAGGTTAAGAGATTTTTGTTTTCTAAATCCACTCTCATTGAGAGGAGTCACTCCTCTCTCAAGAACTAAGATAAATGTATATATAATATCAAATCCACTGAAACTGCAAATCTAAGAACTCTCATGTAATGCAAATTAACTGGCTCACAAATTTAACACAGTGATGACATTCTCTGCTATGTAATACTTCAATACTTTAAAAGGCTGAAGATAGAGGATTCTTTTATTTCAGCAGTTTCTGGGAGTAATCATAAACCTATCCCTTTAATATGGCTTTCTAAAGCTAAAAGTAACGATTCCCAGTTTACAATCATGTATACAAAGCAAAGAGAAGATGATAGATGAAGGCTATTATGTTCACTTCATGAAGTAACTGATGGGTGCTACGGATCCAGACTTTAAAATCTGAAAGCACAAGGAGCTCTGTTGTTTCCAGTATCCCTTGCAAGAGTACTCATTGCAATTAGAGGCTGGATTCAACTGCCCAACTAACTCCTGAGGACAAATGCTGGGTAGACAAGACAGGGGTTGTACTCCTTCCATGGCAAGTCTTACTACGTCAAAGACGGTGCAAGACGAGCAGGCTCCTTCTAGGCTGCCCGTGCTTCAATATCAGTGAAGGGGGGTAAAAGGTTCACAGCTTGGGAAAGCATCATACCTTCCAACCACTAGATAGATACAACCGCTCAGCAGGACGATCTTGGTTTCTTATGAAAAACCCCCATGCCAAAAGCAACTGTAGAGACTTAAATGAAGTATCATGACCAAGTCTGCCGCAGCTGAGCAGGCGGGACCGAGCGGTACCCAGAGGAAAGGATCTTCCGTGCCTCCTCTACAGTCTTCGGGGGAAGGAGGGAAGGGGCAAACCCACTATGCATTAATCTACTGCATTTATTTCCTTTATCCTGGGCACGGCACCTGTTTCCAGGTGATTTTCATAGCCTGGCAGTCTCCATTCTGCCCCATTCCCAGCCTGGAACGCTAAAAGGGATGGGACTGGGACACCGAGAGCGTGCCATTTGCGACCACCTCTAACCAGAATACCACTCTCCGGCGGTATTTGGCTTGAGGTGAAGTCCACGGATGTTTCCTAGCTAGCAAGGGGCGCGTCTCCCCGCAGCGCGACCACCGCACCCCCGAACCCGCTCCCGAATCCATGCCCGGCCCCTCCTCACCTTGTAGACGTTGATGGGGATGTCGATGATGATGTGAAGCAGGTCGCCCAAGGCCAGGCTGGCGATGAGAATGTTGGGACCGTTCCTCATGCACTTGTTCTTGTAGATGATCCTCAGGAGCGTGGAGTTGCCGATGATGCCCAAGACGAAGACCAGGCAGGACACCACCGTGTTGATGTACTTGAAAGTCTCCTTGATCTCCGTCTGCCCCGTGCACATGGGGGGCGAGGCCGGGCGCGGCCGTCCGCTGGCCGCTCCTCCGCCCTTGGGCAGCGGGGCCGGGCGGGACGCGTTGTGCTCGGCGCCCTGCACCGACGGGGCCCCGTCCGTCGGGGGCGCGGCGTCGGCCGCCGCTGGCGCGCTCTGCTTGCCTGGGCCCGGACGGCGCAGGGAGAGGTCGCCNCAGGGAGCCGTCGCCCTCGGCGGCGGCGGGACAGCTGAGGAACAGCAGGAGGAGGAGGAGGGCGGCGGGCATGGCTCCGCGGCACGGCCGATTGTCCGCCGTCAGCGCAGACCTGCGCGGAAAGAGGGGACAGGCAGTCAGTTGCGGGCACACCGCGCCCCGCCGCTGCCGCCGCCGCCCAGCGCCGGACCGGGCGCTGCCTGTGCACAGCGGTGCTGGAGCTGCGGACGCTTCAGCTGGCGGGGCAGCACCGGGGCGAAAACCTGCGAGGAGGCTGGGGCGAGCAGCCCCCTCCGGCTGGACCTGCTTGGCGTCGCCCCGCTCCGTACCCCGCTCCTCTCCTCCTCACCNCGCTCCGCGCCCCGGCTGTCTGTCTGTCTGTCTGTCTGTCTGTCTGTCCCCGCCCGGGGCCGGCTGCCGCCGCTCTCCAGCGATGGGCGCTCCCCGCTGAGGAGGCGGGAGGGAATGAGCGCTTGCAGCAGAGCCCGGTGGCTGTCAGCCGCGATCCAGATCCCGTGGCTAAAGCCGCGCCGACAGGGCAGAGCCCCCCCTTTCTAAAACATTCAACCGCAGCTGACCCATCAGTCACAGGCAGACCCCACCCGCGCCCTCCTCCCCCCTGCGGAGCCCGGCCCAGCCTCTTTGCCCGCCCGCCCCGCGGAGCTTCCCATCACGGCTATCAGAAGTTCCCCCCGGCCGAAGGGCTCCCCACCTCGCTCCCGACCGGGCGACATGACCTGCGACCTGCCTCCTTGTCTTGTACTGGTCTGACTGTGGCGGCCTAAAGAAGTAACTTTGTGGGCTTTGAAACAAGTTTTCAGATTGGAAGGGTAGTTACAAGAGATTCGGGCATCGCTGGAAGAGAATTGGTAGAAAGGGAGCATTGCCCCGCTGTCCTGTCCGGGTCTCATTCCCAGTAGCTGGGTACGGGGTTCTCTCTTGCACTCCTCGAGGCCACACACGCTGGAGAAGCTGCGTGTGCAACGCCTACGAGATTAGTGCCACGTTTTACAGCGCTTCACAAAGCGAGGTAGTTTGTATACCCTTCTTACATTAGAAATAGTATTTTGACTGCTCTGAAGCTGCGGTGATCCAGTTCGGTTGTGTGTTTGGTTGCTTCTTTGGGCAGCCTTAGCACGTCATCTGAGCTCAATGAGCTCGTTCCAGTCGTTGCACCCTTCAGTGAAGCGTATGCAGAGAGATTTGTACAGGATTTTGTGGATACTAAGAACAGCCTCTGCAGGCTGGAGACAATTGCATGTCTAATTAAAAAGAGTTGCATTTAAAGCTGTTTTTCAGCATCTCTACGTACATCCCCCTAATTTTTTTTCGTTTTGTTTAAATAATACTGGATGCTATATCACGAATATATTCATGCTTCATTTCAGAAATGACACACTCACCTATGTTATTGACATACTCGTAGGGGAAAACACTGAAAAACAAATGCTTTTTTTAAAAAAAGTGTGGTTTGACCTATCTCATCTTACCAACATCTCCTGATAACATCTCCTTGAGCTGCCATAGACAGGCTTTCCTCATCCTTACCTCACTTCCTTTTCACATATCAAACACCTTTACTATTTAATCATTCTTGATCCATTTCCTAATTTATGCTATGCCGATTTTTCTTCCCATTTTAAATTGCAGTATTTGTGGAATAAAGGCACCGGAGTCACCTCTAAACTGTACAAGAGTAGCTGGAGGCTGATCACATACCTGCTGGAACACTGAACTTTCCAGGTTCAGGCTTTTCAAGACTGTGTTTTGTAGTATGATTCATTTTGCAACACTAGGACCAATTCCTCTCCCAGTGACAAAAGTATGAACATTGAATTTAATATTATATTCTGAGCCCTGGGGATTTAAACAGTCTTTTCAGTTTTCACTTCTGTATTTCAGTTTCCAGTTTAGCCATCCACAAGTCAGCAATGTTTTACTAAATACAGTATTGGATTTTATTAGAAACTCTTGCCAATTAACATCGCCTTAACTTTTATCTCAAATCCTTTTTTACTTGCAAGGTTCCTACTAAATCTCAAGGGTTTCTATGCTGGTCCTGGCCATCAAGAAATAGATTGTGGCTACACTGATATGTATTTGCTAACATTTTTGTTAGCACGACTCCACAAGATATGTTTGCTACTGTTTGGTAGCAGCACCACTGCTGCCACTTACTTCAGCTTCAGAAGCTTTAGTAATAGCAATTTATTTTCTGAAGTGTTATACGGAACTTAGGGCTGCTGATACTTGAAGCACATTACTCTCTAATATTGCACAAATGAGTCTATCTGACAAAGCATCTAAGCTGTTTCTGGCTGTAACTCGTTAAATTTACCACCCTTTTTGCTTCTAGTATTTTTTCCAGATATTTGAGAAATTAAAAAGAACATATGCTGTGGTACAAGTCTGCTTTAATAATGAAAATTAAAAGAAAATACAGTTTCACAGAAATTTATGTGAGGATTAAGATAATACTGTATTAAATACTGAGTCTTGGCAAATTAACTGTAATTTAAATGAAGATCAACTAACAAGTTTAATCCAGATTTCAACAGGAGAAAAATATCTGTAAATGTAATAGGCTGGTGCCCTTTAAGCAACCTTTGCTAATTAGGCTATGAAATAAATTCATGACTTAAGTGTATAGAATATGTTAAATAAGATTATGCAAACTGCTGCTAGTGTATGTGGCACATTTTTTCCCTAGAAAGCAGAAATACTCCTTGTCCTATGGAAAGTTCACTTTTATACAAAAGAGGGAAAGCTGGACCTCATTCTAAAAGGTCCTCCAGACTGTCTGAGACTCATTTCATTATATTCTGCACTTCCACTGCATTCCATTCCACCAGCTATAACAATCATATGAATTGTGGCCTGTCACTGTTTTAACTCCCATAAAGAGGCTGAATAAATTGTAATCACCAGCAAAATGATTTTTAACAACAGAAAGACTTTAAAGATTATTATGTTGTATGTAATATAATCATGAGAAGTGGTCACAATTATGGCATCAAAAAATCCTTTAATTAACAAGCTCATGAGACATATCATAGGATTGCTTACTTTAATTTGTGTTATACTTATTGAATAAATGAGAATTTTATTATGAGTTTTCAGGTACTTTTGCAAATCTCATTAAATTTCTGTTTATGTTGTTCAACAAGTAAGTAGCCTCAGAAATCTGCCCCATCAGGCCTGCTTTATTATTTTTTTTTAATTGAGTCTGGTAGAAATTTGCCCACTAACAGGGGCAAGTCTAGGATGAACAGAAAGAATAGCAGTCTCAGTGTGAGCCCCTCATTAGATGCATGAGCTGAATCAAAGACAGAAAATAGTTTTCTGTGTTTCAGATGTTACTATAGAAACAATTCCAATGGCAATTTTAAAGGAATAAATGTTCTTTGAGAAATTGTGATATTAGGACATTGCAGTTTTTTAACTGCATATATTTATATACTGGGCAGATGATAAAGAAGAATGACATTATTTGTCTCACCTTTTTCTTAGTCTAAATCTATGCAAAAATATGAAATTCTTTTTACTATGATGTGTAGCTATGCTTTGTCTCTTCTTCAAATTATAATGTTCACTGTCAATTGCAGTTGACATTATACTTAATTATTGGAAAAATGAAACAATATTTCTTTTATCATAAAAAGTTATAATAAAACAATAACAGTAGATAGCACAAATGAAACATGAAGTTTGCATGCAGATACCTATCTTAATGTAGATTACATTATAAATTATTCTGTATTTTTATCTTAAAATGGCAAGATGCAAAACAATGAAAGACAATAAAATTTGTACTAGAAAGACAAGATTTGTCATTTCTTCTCGTCCTTATAAATAAGAATTCAAGGATTACAGAATAAAGTTCAAGCCTTTGAGTCAGACTGGTTGCTAACTGAAACTTTATTTTCTCATCTAATTCTAAGATTAAAACCAATATATCACTTAGTAAAATTTATTTTCCTTATCGTTCCTATTCAGCAGCAGCAAAGAAAATCAGAAGGTAAATTACAGTTCTGAAATTGATATAACAGCATGTAATTAATTTGAGGTATAAAATGCACTGAATCACTGTATTTTAAGGGAGAAGTTACCAAAATGGGTTTGGGAAAGTAGCTGCAGGTTTGAAACGACAGAATTTGTGAATTCTATGGAAATTATGGGAATTATGAAAATGAATTTTTTTTTAATTTTACTTTTTTCCCCATGCTACTTCAACAGAATGAAGGTGAGCAGATTTACTTTTAAATTCCAGCTGTAGTAGGAGTTTGGATCAACATCTCCCAGGAAGCCTAGATAACATCTGTTGTTAAAAGAAGCGCACATATTTCAGCTGCTGGGAAATGTATGTGTTTGTACAAAGGAGGTGATAACCGACCATACATTGCTTATGTTGTTTTACAAAGATCACTCCAGGTGAGCCTTTCAAGTCTGAATTAAATTCATTTCCAGAGAAAATGTCTGACCTCAGCAAGAGGTGTCGTGATTCGCTCATCTATGCTTTTCTGCAAGTGTGGCCATGTAATAGAAACACAGTGTTCATCTGGATATAATGAACCTGCCACCACATTCTTGTTTTAAAATGTACTGATAAGCTTTACACCAATCAAATCATTCGTACTGATAAGCTTTACACCAATCAAATCATTCACTTAAAAATTGTTAGAATAAGGAAATCCATGTTGGGAAGAAAGAGTGCACCACAGAGGTATTTCAGCTGCCAGACAACTGGCTGTCCACAGGCTTCCTGTTTGCTTCATGCTTGGCTCAGTACAGGATGGTTTACAACTAACTCCAAATCAAATCTGTTACTGTGGGGCCAGACCAAAGTAGTGGTGGTGGAAGCTGGTTCTTGCCACTAGGCACTGTGGGGCTCCTTCTGGGCAGTAGTGTGGCTGCACTTCCTGGCAACTATAATAGTCTCTGGGTTCACTTAATGATATTAAGGGTCTTTTCTGATCTAAGTGATTCTTTCACCAAACTGCACTGACAAACCCAAGGGATTAAGGAAGACGATAGTGTTTAGATGCCATATATCCCAAGAGGTAGGAATACTGTTTATGTGGTTGACCGGAAGCTACTCAAATGCTCTGAGATATAGAAAAATCCTTCTGCAGATTTACATCATGATCTTGGCTCAAAATTTTTCTCTTGTAAGACATACAAAGTTCTTACATGTGCAAGTAGGTTCTTACTGATCAGACCTTTGAAGAAGCTCTTTACTTTTATTTCAAACAAATGTTGGATGGAAAATCAAAAACAGTGCTTGGCTGTTTTCTCAGTTTTGGATGTTGGCCATGGAAATAGCTTGGTAGCTCATCAACTCTCAGTTCTGAGCAGGTCAGAGCTCTCTCATGCAGGTCAGCAAAGACTCAAGCTGATTGATGTCTTTTAGAAAGTTCCTAACACTAGTGGTTATACTGGACACCACATTTTTGATAAGGAAGTATTTAAGGGGCCCAGATCTAATGAACTGAAACCACACTCTTTCAAATCAGTGCAGCTGCTTGATGAGATGGCTGCTTTAATTATAGTTTTCAAGGTGTCGCTGAAGGATTTGTATTCTACATAGACATTCTATAGTATAGATGCAAGGCTTCTCAGGACCTCAATAAACACGGTCCTTCATATATGTAAAGCAGTAATGTGTTATTGTTACCTTGTGCATTTTGCAACAAAATCTCGCCTCCACCACTTAAAAAAGTGGTAATGGAGTAACACGTCTTCTTTTACGATAAAGGCTCAAACTGTTGATATCAGCTTTTACACACATCTATATTTAGTGCTAGAAGATTGTATGCTGTCAGCCAAGGCAAAACAGGAATTTTGTCTCCAGATGCTGTTTTATTTATAGAAGGTGGCCTCTGGAAGAAGCCTCAACATCTGACAATTTATTGATGTTACCAAGATGATTCTGGGTTTAAAACCTTTCCTTCCATTACAAATGTGTTTTACATTATTTTAACAGACTGGGGAATTTGAGCTTAAAGGCTTGAGTTCCTTTGCTCAGGTGCATGGTCACTATTAGAATAATCCTTTAAGATAACCCATACAGGTATTGACTTGCAAGCTCAAAGTCCTCCACAAAAGTCAGACCACTCTGTTGCTGCACAATGGACTCTTAGTTTGCTATCCCTTTTTCTTCCAAGTGCATTGGAGTTGTTTTATTTTGTTTTTTCTGGAATCCATTTTTGGTTCCAAATATGTGATTTTGTATGGCATCTTCTGCTGTATTTGGTCCTTCAGTTGAGTAGGTTTGCTAGCCATGGATACTCTCATAGCTATCAGAACCACGTAGAGATTGAAGTTGGAAAGGACTTCTGGAGGTAATCGATTCTCTACTCCTGCTCAAGCAAGGCCAGCTACAGTTGATTCTCTAGAGCTGAGTCCAGGTGGCTTTTGCTGGAGACTCCTCAGCAAGGTGTTTATATACATTAATAAGATCAACCCTGAGCCTTCTGTTTGCTAGGAAAAACAGTCCCAGCTCTATTCACCTGCTCTCATAGGAGAGGTGCTCGAAAGCTTTAACCATCTTTGTCGCTCTTTGCTGGTGTCTCTCCAATAACTCTGTATCTCTTTTGCACTGAGAAGGTCAGAACTCATATGCAGCTAATATAATCATGTTCCTTGATGCTCCATCCACTTGAAGCCATTAATAGAACATTACCTTGCTTGTTTCTGGTTCACAGATCTGCTATAAGTTTCTGTAGATGCTCTAGTAGCCTGGTCACATATTTGTTCTTAGATTAACCCACCATTCTCTGAAGTGGACTTCTTTGCTCCCAACAGCCATCTATTTTTTATCTCCAGGAAATGAGTATTCATGTTTGAAGAGGAACTCTCCAAAGCTATTTCCTGCTCAAAAATACATTTTGATTTCTCCAGGGAAAAGCTCTCCCTAATTTGTTTTTATCTCTCTCCCCATCCTTGACCTTTAGGTACTATTTTATTGTGACCTCTCCTTCATGACCCTTCCTTCTTTCTCTGCTAGAGAGAGTACCTGTATCTCTTTCTCTTAAGTTCCCAGGCCAGGAAAATCATATTCTCCCCAATATCAGCCAGAAATTAAGTCCTTAAACTCCTCTCACCACTATTTTAAGATGGAGAGTTTCTGCTATTGCCATTCATTTTTTTCCAAGTAAACTATCATATTATGGCACTATTTCAGTGCAAACTTCATTTTCCCTCAGTTCTCATGCATACAAATGTAGTCTTCAAGGTTCCGCTCCACCTCTTTTCCATTGTTAACTGTTCTCTAAAGCTAGTTCATTTTCCCCTGATCTTGTTGTTGGTGGTTTGAGGTTTTTTTATCATCCAGGCATTGAAATCCTACTGCTGGCATATCTCTTCCTGTTATATCTGATCTACTTTCTGTAGCCTTAACCACATCTGTTGGAATCTTCCCATAGAAGAACTTGAACTTTACTGGAAGCTGCAGAATGCCACTTCTTCTCAGGGCAACCCTCTGGTTTCTTCTCCAGCTCTCCTGCTTCTGAGCTTCTGAATATGACATGAATGTATTATCCAGAAAGACCTTCATATTGACAGACTTGTAGCTGAACAGGATGTCTCAGATATCTGTTTTGACAAAACTATTATTCAAACATTGCTGCTCTCATCTCACCTACCCTTCACAGATGGAATTTGCTGACATTTCTTCTACTGTTTCATTTTTTTTTTTGCCTCTGGAAACTTGATCTTGCTCCCTTTCTTCTTGCAGAGGCTTATCCCTCCTCTGAGTCCTTCATAAAGCCAGTATTTTCCTATGGACATATTTATAGCCTTTTCAGTGTAACTGAATAACGGCTGTGATTCTGTAGTAAGTGGACAGAATAAAGTGTGTTTAATTCTGTGCTGAAATTTCAGCTTTAGGTTTCAGAAAATCTGTATAAACAGGTGACGAATTCTTAATTTTTTCCAAATTTAGCTGAAAACCACATGAATATATCTTACTAAAGACTCTTCATAAGAATGGAATAAATTGTCTAGGAACTTCCTCCTGCAGATAATGAAAATGTCCTTAAAATAAATAACTATTCAGCATCTTGAAAATTACAAGTAGATGTCATTAGTTTCAAGATTCTTCTGCATCGTTCTCACCATTCCAGATTTGTAATGTTCATTTCTCACTCCCCACTCTGCCAGTCTCCTGGTGGCCTACAAACCCAACTATAACATGTCTTTGTCTTCCTGTGCTCATTAATCTGCCCAGCAGATCAAATGGCTCACAGATTTACTCCTATGTCCTGTGTTCCTCTTCTCTGGTATGTTAACATTTGTATGCAATTGTCTTTTATAATGGGACCATGTAAAATGTGCAATGTAACTGAACAGAAATTCACAACATTGTATTAACTCATGTTAGCTGGAGCATGCATTAAGTTTGGGTTAGCAAATGCAGCTCTGGGCACTTTTTTGGAAGCAGCTTTAACCCACTAGAGACTCAAGTTATGTCCATTTCTTTTTTTGTTTGTTTGTTTGTTTGTTTCTAGTCAGGACTGAAATTGTGCAATAACTATTGTGTAGCTGGTTCCTCATCACTTCTCTTTCTGGTTAGCAGCTGAGGAAGAAAATTAGACGACAATGAAGAAAAGCAAGTGCAAATATTACATCTTCCAGAAAGGTCATTCTAATTTGGGTGAAATGTCAAAGAGAGTTTCAGTATATCTGAGCCATTTCCCCTATTTCTGTTCATAGTCAGCAGAATGAGCTTACTCCTATTATGTTAAAGTACCAAAGTTGCATTTTCAGGTTAAATATACGAGAACGATAACCCATTAGCCCATGTCCTCATACAGATTCCTTGCCTGCCTACTCTAATGACATGAATGAGGATTATTCCTTCCTCTATTTTTAAACACAGAATACACTTGCAAACAAGACACTTTATTTTAGTGTGAATTTCCTGGTTAAATACAAATTACATCCCTCAGACATGATTCCTGTGCATTTAGATTGATGCAACCCTTCCTTTGAATCACTTGACTGAAACACACATTTCTTTCATAGCTGTGTCATGCCAGAAGTCCAGATGAAAAGAGCAAAAAGCCATGGGAATTAGGGCAAAGATGAGATGCCATAGCATTTAAGAATGCAATTGTACTTTTCTCTGGTGTATGATAGTTTTGGTAGTAACATCCAGTTTGCCAAAAGTATCTTGTCAGTACAAATGTAAAAATGTTAAAATTAATTTCTACTAAATTTAGACTCTTTTTATGGACTGATAATACAGACAGGCAGATTTACTACTGCTTATTGATGGCACAGTGCAGTTGCGATTAGTTAACACTGTTGTGCTTCAGACCAGCAATGAGCCTACCAATGTATCTCTGTGCTTGCCCTCACTGTTAAAAAAAGATGTACTCCACTCCTTTCTCATCGTTCCTTTTGCAGCTGTCATTTTAAGCAAACCCTTTGCCCCTTTTAATATTTTAAGTCCCAGTAGGCTCAATACATGAAACATGAAACTAGTATATATTTCTTGCATCTGCAATAAAAAGGAAGGGAACAGCTAGATGATCGGATTCCTTCTCTAATTTTTTGTATTAGCTATAAATGTATAATCAGTGGTTCCTACCATATACCAGCAGCTGAGAGATGAATATGTTCTTAAGAGTGTAAGTCAACCATCATTTCTGAGGGCTTCATGTCTCACTTACTGCTTCCCCTTTGGCAGGTGATTTGTTTCATGAGCATGCCAGCCTATTAAGGACCATGAAAAGTTATAGATCTAAACACTCTTCTGCAAAACCTAGTTTGGGGAAACATGAAAGTATAATTCTATATATTTCTTTTAACTAATGGGTGGATCAAATTCACTGCTCTTCAGAGAACTGCCACACAGCAGTGTGGTTATGACTGTGCTAGACAGACCTGGGCTAGATAATGCCTGTTTGTTATGGGCCTAATGCATGATGGAGACTGTTACAGTAAGGCATCTGGACACAGACACTTTGTTTTGGTATATATGGGATGGGGTGGGTTGTGGGGAAGAGTGTTTAAATGTGTGCGAGTTACATCATGCCACTGATCCTCAAGTTCCTGGCTAATCCTATTTACTGATACAAACATATCCTGCAGGTTCCAGGGAAGCCTCGAAGACAGGGTTACAGTGGACCTTGGAGTTGCCTTCTGCACAGGGGGGAATGGCATGCAGTCAGTGAGTCACTCACTCAAATGTAAGCAGACAAAGCTCTCACAGAGCCAGAGCAGGATCCACTTGTAATGCAAATAGCAGAGATGAGCAGCTGAGGGGAAAGGATCATCTGGAAAAACAGTGGAGCATTTCGGTCTGAACTGTAAGGGAATTGGAAGCTGTGGAACAGGGGGAAAAAACAGAACCCACCCCTTTTTAAAGTTAAGTGGAGACCTATCTAAGTACCCTAATGAGTCTTGGCCATAGTATGTCTGAGGAGGACTGCCTTAGTTCACAAAGTGTATGAGGTAAATAAAACCTTCATCAATAACTATCCAATGGTGGATGTTTTCTGGCTAAATGGAGCTCGGTTTCTCCTGATCTCCTTGTTTACCCACAAAAAATGTACTGGGGGCTGTATTCTGCATTAGAGCCGTTTCTGAGCTAGGTATCTGCACGATACATGCTAAACTTGAAGCAGCTTTTAGAAGATTTCTTTGTATGAATAAAATCAAATGTCTTTGAAGGTGATTAATTGCATCTGGACATTGCGGGTATGAGGTTGCTCAGAGGATTTGTTTTCTGGGTAATCTACTATTCTGTCACATTTAGGTCTAGTGAGGGTAGAGTGACTAGCTCAGATTTAATTTTCAATCTTTTAGCTGTTTAAAAATAGAAGAGGTGAAGCCTAGAGTCTGAGTTATAGCTTGAAGAAGGTTTGGGATAGGATAAATGAGTTTAAAAAGAAAGTTTTTTCCTATGTCTATATGTTGAGTTTATTGAGATTCCTTAGATTTGTCTATGTCTTGTCACATAAATTTTAAATCCACTCAAGGACAAATGATGTCATATTGTCTCTTTTATCATTTATTTCTCATCTTTACATCTGTTTCCTAACCAAGTATTTCTCCATGTGTAATATTAGTCACCATTTAAGCCACCAGTAAATTTTGGTATCTTTTTCTAGACAGTGGCTTGTGGCATGTTCCATACAGTTTCCGTTTCTAAAATCACAGAGAGTAACATATATTTTGATTCAGTGGGTTAATATTAATGATTAAGATGAAATGTTGCCTTTATTTTTGGCTCAGACCAAAACAAACTTTTTATTGGCATTGATTCAGATAATTTGGACCTAATCCTACTCTTCTAGAAATCAATAATAGTACTGCCATTGGCCTTCTAGAGGGAAAAGACAAGGTCATTCATAATAAATATATTCAGTGAGTTCAATTATCTTAAAAAACAGTGATACCAAAATAAACAAATTAGCATCAGTAATATTTTTTTTCTGGACAAAATCCAGATTTAATAAATATGTCATGGGTAAAGTACACAGATTACTCTACATTCATCATTGTCATCATCATCATCATCATCATCATGGCTATGATTTGCAAACAAAGATTTGGGAAGGGCTCTACCCATGTGGGTGTGCCCTTTGATTCTGTGCAGTGCATTTTTTAGGTGAGGCACAGTGTGTGCAGAACTGGCCCCACCCTTTGCTCCCAAGGTTCATCTGCCATGGCCCAGCGAGCTTGGACAGTGACAGTGAAGTCCTTAGGACTAGAACCTACAGCACTTGGTATTTCCAGGAGGTCTCCCATCAAAGTACTGACTTGTCCTGGCCCTGCTTAGATTCTGAGATCTTATGGGATCAGGAGTCAGGGTGGCACTTAACTGCCTTTACTCTACATTATTTAAGAGACTTTGACACTCTAACGTTTTTGTACTTAAACAAAAATATACTACAATGTTTTCTGATAAATGAAAATTTTCTATATGAAACATCAAAGTGATTAAAACTATTGAGAACATCTGACAATCTAAAAATAATTGTTGTAGAAAAAGTAAGCTGACTGAACTTGGTGACCTAGGCTTTGTTGGGTATGCACAAATAGCACTTGAAGGCAAGTTTGACTTAAGAACTTTACATTTTCATATAAGGTTTTTGATAAATATGAGTGACAAAATTTGAATGGGTTTAGTTACAGCTAGTGAATGAACTTAACTGAGTCATTTTTGCTAAGAGTTTATTTTTCCCTGAACCCATGTCTTCAATGGGAAAAGATCAACAGATTCAGAGTGTGATTTGAGCCATACAAAACCTGAAGGATCTATATCTCCTATTGATTTAGATGCTTCTTTCATCATATATTATTAGAAAACTAAGTATGAAAATGTCAGCTCATGCATTATTCCACAGCTACCAATATTTTTGTTAGAATAGTCTCTTATCTGGTTTATATACCTGTGTAGGCCTCACAGGTTAAATGGGTAGAATTTGCTTGAGACAAATCATTCCTCTCCTCCTCTCTCCTCCTTTCTCTTCCCCTCTCCTCCCGTCCTGTCCTCTCCTGTCCTGTCCCGTCCTGTCCTCTCCTGTCCCGTCCTGTCCTCTCCTGTCCCATCCTGTCATCTCCTATCCTGTCCTGTCCCGTCCTGCCTTGTCTTGTCCTGTCCTGTCCTGTCCTGTCCTGTCCTGTCCTGTCCTGTCCTCTCCTCTCCTCTCCTCTCCTCTCCTCTCTTCTCCTCTTCTCTCCTCTCCTCTCCTCTCTTCCCACATCTACATGTCTTTTAAATACCTCCACCGCTTCTCTGGGCAACCTCTTCCAATATTTGACAACCCTCTTAGTGAAGATATTTTTCCTAGTATCTGATCTAAAACTCCCCTGGTGCAACTTGAGGCCATCCTCTTGTCCTGTTACTGATTCCTCAGAAGAAAAGGACCTCCACTGTCACTGGAACAATTGTATAAGTTGTGGCAGACAGTTAGTACTTGCAATCCCAAGAACATCTAGTTATGCCTGTATAAGTAAACTACATATTCTCAGGATACAGGACAGACACAGGAATTTAGAGGTCCATGATGTTACACTATGCTGTAGTCTCTGGCATGCACAGCTCTAGAGGATAGCTATCACCCTCCCAAACAATACTTGGGCATGCTTCCAGAGTTGGCCAGGGCAAGAACTATTCTCAACAAGCAGCTAGAATACAGCTGATTTGTCTTGATAACTGACAGTTTAACTGTATAGTGGTTGGCTATCCCATGCCGTTCAGCCCTGGGGTCAGACAATAGTTCAACACTACTTATTTTGAGCCCACTTATTGCACTGCTATAGATGTGGTCTCAAACCAGGAAATAAAAATTGAAGAGCCCCTTCTTGACTTGTCTTAACTACACAGATTAAGTAACATTGCAACAAGAAACTGCTTCTGCCATTCCACCATCTGACTGACGCTGGCATTTGGCCATTCCCCTTTAATTGAACAGCTATAAAATTTTTGACCAAATAGAAATAGTAAAGAATTGGATGTCAAGATATGTAAGATCTAAATACAAAACAGATGACTGCTGATACTGTGCTGCCTTGTTTCTCTTCAGGACTTCAGAGTTTCTTGAAATGGAATACATATAATATCCATGGGTTATAGAGAAACATCACAGACAGGCCTGGGACAATTGCTGATTGCTCGTGTGTCCTTCTGTCCCCATGTGACTGCTCCTTCATTTGTATTTCCAAGAATTTCTTAAGAATTACAGTCTCGAGGAGGAACTGGACTGTGTTTGAGATGGCACAGGGATTTCAAGATTTTGGGAGTCTGACTGACTTTTTGTGACATTAAACTGATTGGTCCAACTGATTGGTCCATCCCATCCTTACCCACATCATGCTTGACTCCACCAGGGCTCTCAGCCACCAATTTGCATGAGCAACAGGACTCTACACCAACCAGAGAAAGGTCTATACATATATAATATGATTTAACATGTAATGACATTAATGCACTCCTTTCTAAATAAAAATAGGTGTTTTCAGAGGAAAAGAAATGCAACAGTTTGATACAAGAAGTTTAGCAGCAGCTGTGTGTGACCCAGAGTGCCTTTTTAGAGAGTGCTTAGAGATAATTCCCCCAGGCCTTACCTAGAATAGGGGATAATCATTTTGCTCCAGGTTTTGCTGTCATCAGTTCACTTTAACACTGTAGTGCAGAAAGGAGGGAAAGATACAAGGAAGGAAATGATGAATAGGTGTTTTTGCAAAGCTTGACACATCACCACTTTGGACTGGCTGAAAGCTTTAAAAAATGTTATGAATATCACAGTACACTGTGGTTATTTTTAAATTAAAAAAAAAAGTGGGACATTTCTCACTTTTGCACTACAGTTTCTGCTATCACATAGTTTGTTGTTTATCTTGATTTATTACAAGTCTCTCTAGCTTTGTATTTTGCTAAAAAAAAAAAAAAATTTCAACTATACGTCACTGCTTTTGCATGACCCTGAATATGATAACCTCAGGCATATGTTGTCGGTTTTCATCTCAAGCAACTGATTCCCAAAGTACAATGACAGGAATTCAAGTTAGTAAGTTACAGGGCCTTTATTTCCCCAGAGATATAAGTGTGGAAGTCAAGGGAAATACAATGACGTTGTTAATGTTGTATTTATAACCATTAGTAGTCCCACCCTTGGCTACATTGTCTGAAGCATTACTATTATTTTCATAAAAAGCACAGCAGGCAATTTCTATTTTATACAAATGATTTATTTCTACACATGTGAGGAAAAAACCACTTTTATTGGCTGTTTGTGATCTATTAAAAGAATTTTGTCGCAATGTTTTATGCCTTAAAACACTTTGATTAGATGAGCTAGCTATAAACTGGACAGCTTTTTGAAGGTCTAAGACTCTGGGAATTAATTTTCATCTCGCAAAAGACAATCTAACTTTAACCATTACTCCTAATAAATATTCTGAATAAAGATAGAAAAACTGATGCAAAGGTGTTAGTGACTTCAATAAGCCATCATAGGAGTTTGTTTACTTTAGCATAACTGATTGCCAATTGCTCTGTATAATTCCCAATACTTTTACAAAATAACTTATTTTGTAAAAAAGAAATGAGATTACAGGAAACACAGACCCATCATTCAGAATGCCAACCCAATTGAAATAAAGCTTCTTCCAAAATTAAGCCAATCAAATCTGGTTAACTTTGTTTTTAAATGGTCACAGGGCATCATTTGCTGAAAAGTTGGATGTGCATCTGTCAGTATATTTTAAGAAATTACAGTTTTCCTGTATTTTTGGCACAGTCACAGTTAGGAAGTATTTGAGAGAAACTCATTCCGTGAGGTTGTCACGAAACACAACTTATTAAGTTCAAACAAGTTTAAGTAATCATTTGGACATCTGTTGGTTTATCCAAGCTTTCCAAAGTTTGCTCATGATTTTCTGTATGAAAACACTTCATTAAGTACTTAGCCAGTTACCAAGTCTGAAGTGAATGTGACCTGACAAAAACATCACAAATCTTTGTAACGTGTTTTTTAATGAAGTAACCTGAAGTGAAGTAATTGCAAATTGTGTGATTAAGCTCCTAATCAACTCAACTATTACTTGGAAAAGTAACAGAACAGGGGTTTGGTTTTGAGGTGTTTTGCAGATCAAGCAAGGTATTTCTTTTACAAGACTGTTTAAAATAAAGGAAATCTATAAGTTCCATCTCAAATGACTCCTGTGAACTCCAGTGAGATGGACTTAGGCCAGCATTATGAATTACAGCTGTCTCTTGAACTGATAAGTGAATGAAGGCTTGGAAGATTTCTTTGAGAGGTGCCTGAAGATGAGTACTTAAAAGAAAGAAACTAGGAAGTGGAAAAAAGTGTCTAAGGTATTTTAAATCATGCAGATAGAGACTTCAGACATTCCCACAGATATCCAGGACTGAATACAGGAAGATCGTATCTGAAAGGCAGTCGAAGAACTACCTTAACTGA
>VWZD01008413.1:231571-254641 GCA_013396695.1 Sakesphorus luctuosus | reverse complement strand
CAATAGGTGAATCTCACTGCTAGGAGACTTGGAGTCATCACTTTTAAGATATATTTGTGGGGATGCTCTTAGTGACTTTGATACAGTTTCCACAGTGTTTAATAGGGATCAAATCACAAAGATACAAGTGTAACATAAATGTGGTATTTATTTCATTTTGAATGTGAGTTTTGTTCTGAGTTATAATGCAGAGGTCCAAGTAATTTGTTCTGCTGTGTCTTCACTCAGTCTTAATTATCAAGAAAAACAAATGGACATGACTGAATTTTAGCAGGCTCATGTAGCAAAATGTATAGTAAACAGGGTAAATTAGTCTCAATATATGCAGATGTGTCAATAGAGTGGAACAGGTGGGAATTATATTGATCCTAGTAAAATACGTTGATGCTGTCACTGCAGAGATAAGACCTTAGTAGGTACCTTTTGCCACGTGGTACAAGGTCTGTGCAGCAATAATCAATTTGCTGTCAGAGGAAAAGTCATACAGTAACAAGCTGTAAGTTTGGAATGCCTGATACATCTTTTCCATGCCCACTGAGATCACACTACTCTTTGCCTAATACACTCATGGAAACCTTTTCTTCTATTAGCAATAATGTCAGTATTCCCTTACCTTTACTGTTAAAATCATGTTAAAATTGAACAGTAGCTGTCTAGGGGACTCGATTATCCTTCACATTACTGATGATCTCATAAGTGTAAAATTTTATTAGTTCATTATGCAATATACTGTGTCAGTAGTTTCTTTCTGTTTCCACTTCTGAAATTCTAAAGGTAATTGATTCATTTGTGCTTTCTTTTTGTGCTAGGCATTTTTCCCTCTTGGCTGTGACTGAAATGCAGAAAATAACAAAAGAAGTATGAGCAGAAAATAATGGGATATTGATAATTTCTAAAGCAAGAAGGGCAAGAATGTGTTCTAGTGGTGCCATGTGTTCTATTCTTTATCCCTCAAAAGTGACTTGAGTTCTTTGTGAGACTCTCAGAGTCTCAGACAATTTATCTTTCCCCATGTGTAACCCCAACACTTTTTTTTCCTTGCTCTCCAGTACTGCCTTTATTCTCCCATAGCAAATCCTAAATGCTTGCTTGCTCCAAAAATGTAATATACTTAATATACAGAGGGACTTGATTTGCCAATTTGACGATCACTCTTTTCCTGACCCAATAAAACAGTTAAAAAAACCCTCTGCAGTGGATTCTGGTCCCAACTTCCCTTGACAAAGGACAGTCCTAAGGCAGGGATAGGTTCTTTCTTACATTAAACTGACAAACCCAATTCAAGGCATATAAACAAGTAATGTTGTTTTAGCCAAAGAACAATAGGATGAGCAAAATGACTATTAATATGATCCCAAATGTCCCTCAACAGTGTGAAATACTGAGTCCTCTAGTGTTTTTAGTTATATATCCCTAACTCTTTTAGATTAAACAAACCTGAGAAGACAGAAATAATCTAAAACCAGAGCACAGAAGTATTTGGAACAATTTTTGTGACAAGCTGTAATTTATTTCAGAAGAGACAATATAATAAAAAAATATTTTTAATTTGAGTTGTTTCGATTCGTCTCTCTTGACATGATTCCTTTTAAGATGCTAAAGTATAATCCTGTCTTTTTTCCTGCCCATGCTAGTCTCACTTCAAAAGGACCACTAAGAGAGGACAAAGATTCTGTAGGAGATTGATTGTCCAATAAGAGTCAAGACCATGTCATGGCTGAAGAAGAAAACAATGATGGTTTTGGCCAACTTTTTTCAAGGCTTTAAAGAAGAACTGGTAGGAAATTGCCAGGACAATCCTGTGGCAAACTGCATGAGGTTTTTATGCTTTAGTCTGTCATGCACTTTGCTTTTGTTATTGCACTGAAAGAGTGAAGTTTACTGGCTACTGACTGTTCATAAACCAGTGCAAAACAGACAAATCTAGGGCTTAGTGAAATAATGTATTTGTTTTGCTTTGTTTTAAATATATATATCTGCTGTATTTCTCAAGAAGATAGAGTCAACTGGCATGTCATAATATAACGCTAAAAAGACTCATCTTTTTATGGGTAAAAACAGGTAGGCATTTCTCAGCAATGTAATTTTTATTAGAAAACTGTAGTTGAAATGAAAAGACTTTGGAGATATGTGCTGCATTAGTTTCATAAGAAAAGATTTCTCAAACTTAGGATAGAACCACTTTTGCCATGGGTTTTTGCACGCAGCATGAACAATTCTGTTTTGCCAAAGATATTTAAAAAATGTCAGATCGTCTGCAGTTATCTTTCTCCTATGAAATTACCACTTTGAAGGAACTCCTGACTTTGGGTGGCCAGGTCACATAGGGGCTATGTGAAAAGTGCTGTGTGACACGATCTATCCTTATTTTGTAGGTGTCTGTCATAAAGAGAAATGAAACAAGGAAAAAGAGGGGGAAAAGCTGGCAGAATTACGTTAAGAACTAGATCACAATACAGGAATTGTGCAGGTAACAGAGAGTTTAAGATTAAATGATATGCATAGAAATAAGATTATACTCAGGTATCACTGTCCTAGTTCAGCAGGTGGGACCAGTTGTCACTGTGTGGGGGTGACCAAAGCTGTATATTCTACTCCCTCTATTCATTCCCAAGGTCAATGGCCCATTTGCAGCAGCTTCCTAGGGAGTCATTAGCCCCTCCACTCCCAGCCTGAGGAGGCATAGCTGCTAATGGGCCATCAACAGTTCAAAAATACCCCATGACTCACAGAGTTAATCACCCATTGTGTGAGTCCCCGCCCTGGGGGAGGGACTGGGTGCTCCCTGAGGGTACAAAAGGGATGGGTAAGAAGACCTTGGGAACCTCTCGTCGGATCCAGAGGAGCAGCAGGACCTCGACAGGAGGAGACCACCACTCTCAACCAGACTACAATCATCATGTGCACCAACAGGTTTTTCACTTCCTTTTGCTTTGGACTTGGGGGAACTACGTGGGTCTCAGCACAAGGGCTAACAAACCCCTTTGGGTTTGTACCCCAGGGCACTGGGTTATACTGCTGGGTTTTGGGAGTTGAAAGCCATTTCCCTTTGTGTCAGTGTATTTACTGTATTAAATTGTAGCTCTGACTTATAATCTCTCTCGTGTTGAGCTCATTTCTCCTGCTGGTTTACCTCTAAACCAGCACAATCACATACCTTGAAACAATCAAATACCATAGAAAATTCACTCTGTGACTTTTTCACAGTTCTGACTACACTTAAGTTTACTCTGTTTTTAACAGAATTGAGCATCTGAGCCTAACTGAGTTGCAATCTACATAGTGAATACTCCTTTGCTATGTTCCCTGATAGGCCAAATACAACTAATACATTCTGGGAGTGTATAATACACATCGACAGGTTTTGCTGCCACTTCTTTTTGGCTGCCACTTCTTTCCACCAGGAATTTTGCTGCGTTTAATTTTATCCATGCGCTGAGGAAACTGGAAACAGGGATGGGAAATTTCATCTCTTCTCTTGACACTGTTTCTAACCGTTTATCTAGACCATCATGCTCCTTGGGATGCTTTTCTTTCTGGCCTAAATATTTGACTCCAGAGAGCAGAAGTATTTTTTTTATATATCCCTAGTCCAACTAGCAAAAGGAAAGATTTCATCTTGGAAAAGCAGCATTCTGAAGGTATACAGATACAATGAGATAATAAGTGCCCTGATTTATCCTTGCTTTATTGACTAGCTTAGAGCCCATTCTAGAAAGGACTGAAATACAAAATTGGCATGCCAGTTCCAGAGTGTATGTTCTCTTCCTAAAGCTGGGAAGTTTCTGTAAGGAAATTGTAACTCCCTGTCCAAAACAGAGGACAATTAGCTACCAAATAACACTGAGCTCTTTTAACTAGCACTTTCAAAATAAATATAGTATATTTGGTTTTAATAGGTCTTCAAAATCTTCTGAAGTACACTAATGAATATAAGGTATATTTGAAATTGGTTTAACCTGTCAACTTAAGGTAATTATTCTTTTCAAATGTTAATTAACAGCAGGAGTAACAATTTGAAAATGGTGATGGAAAATAAATGTTTTGTATGTGTCAGAACTGACTGTGATTGTTTGGGTTTTGTTTTTGTTTGATTGGTTCTTTTTGTTTTGTTTTGTTATTTTCATTTCAAATTGACTCACATTTTGCAAGGTCTTGCTTCAAGATGCACTACATTATTATTATCACTATTACTATTATACACTATTATTACTGTGGTTATTCTTCCAAACAAGCCTAGACCCATTAGACAAAACAAAGTTGGACATAAGTGGCTTTTCCTTTTGCGTGTTTTGCCACTTTATAGCCTTTTGAATTTGAAAATGCTTTCATCAAAAATGTTAAAAATGTAGTTGGAATGTTTTTTTTTCTGTATGAAGGAAGTTAGGATGTGTAGAGAAGGAAGGAGTGAGAAAGAGAAAGAGGGAGGGAGATGGAGAACGGTGAAAGCCCCAAGGAAGTGAAGGACTATAATATGGAATATATTATATATGAATATAATAGTAGACATGTTCATTTTTGATGTGAAAGTCTAAGGAAAAACATGTGAAAGCTGTGCAGTGTGATTTCAGGTTTAATTGAGAACTCTTGATGCTAGATCATAGAATTGTATTACAAATGCATACTGTATTGAATAACTTAAGAGGAGTGTTCCTACCAAAATTCTGTTCTCAGCTACATGTGCAAAAGATGTGATTGTGTCAGGTCTTGAGAATAGTCCAGTGGAGGGCAACTGTCAGACAGAGTGTCACACTTCCTCTTTGCAAATCAACAGAGGGATATAGGCTTTTTGAGCCTGGATAGGAGGTGGTTTTGGGGCGATCTCACGGAAGTGCCCCAGTACAAGGCAGTATTCAGGAGATAGAGACAGACTCTTTAAGGAGATGCATGGCAGGAGAACAAGAAACTTCAGTGGTACATTGGAATGGAAAAGCTACAATGTCGTACCAAGCAAAAATAAACCCAAAATGAGATACCTTGCGGACAGTCAGGCAGAGGAGCAAGTTGCTCAGAGTAGTGCTATCTCTGTCAAGTTGTCAAACTCCACAGTACACAGCCCTGAGTAATCTGACCTGATCTCAGAGCTACTCCTGCACTGAGCAGCAGCTTGGATTAGAGATCCGCCAAGGTCCATTTCCACCTGAAGCATCCTGTGATCTTGTTGTCATATGGCTACTTCCCAAATACCAGCACCATGGTTACTGGTGAAACACGGCAAGGTACATTGTCAGAAAGCTGTCTGAGAACTTGTCTCACTCTTGATCTAAATGGGAACTGAGATACTGGGTCATGTATTATTTCTAGGACTTCCTTCCTCCTTCTCTCAGTAGGTGTTTCATTTTCAAATTTGCAAACAGACACGTCCAGTGGCTGGATTTTACACATCACAAATCACACTTTCTTCTGCAATAAACCTACAGAAGAGCACAGTCAAAGGGACTTGTGCCCCTTGACCTGAACACCAATCCCAGCTGTTTTATGGCCTAGTATAGATATAGCCTCTGGGTATAATCACTCACTGCATGTTAACATGCTCAGGGCAAGGGCATAAATAGGTGGACTCTTGGGCTATGTGGTGGACAAGTGAATATGGGATATTCTGAAAGTGAAGAATCTCCCATGCTGCTTTTAAAATGTTTGTACCAAAGATAAACAGCCACAACTGTGGCAGCAAGGGCTGAAATAGTAGACAGCACTCAATTAGCTTTGTAAAAATCAGATAAAAAATACAGGCTTATAGGGGAAAAGATGACCACATCCTTGGACCTTTGTGAAATAAGGCCATTACATTACACCAATCTCTAATTTATTATCTCTCTTTCAGATTGCTTTAAGAAAGCATATGCTCCTAAATTAGTACTGTGAAATATCTGTGAAATAAATTTTCTGTAGAAGAAGAACAATATACACAATAGAAATCTGCATTTCTTTTTCTTTTTCTTTTTTTTTTTCAAGCAGGGCCCCTTTACAGCCTCATTTGTCTCTATGTAACCTTTGGTTGCCTAACTAGCTTTAATTGCTGGGTCTATTTGAAGCCCTGCTTGACTGCAGAGTTAAGTGATAAATGTAGTAGCTGGCTTCCAGTATAAATAATCCCTCTCCTGCCCTAGATTACTTGAGTTGCTGCTGAATATATGTTGGCATATTGTATTCATGTAGGTTTACTTCAGAAATTTTTTATTTATGTAGATAGCTAATTTGATCCTCTTCTTTAAAGCAACTAAAGCTGTTATTCATAGTTTTGGAAAAGCAGAATTAGATTCTTGATCTTTTCTATTACATTAAGCAAAACAATGTAAGGGCTATAGTCATTCCCTGGTCACAGGAGCACTTGTATAATCATGTCTTATTAACCATTGGTGTACTCACAAGGTTTTCTTTGGAATAAAATGACACAAAAAAGAAGCAATTTTATTTTTTTAATAACAGCAGAATGCTTGTCAAATGTAATGGATGAGCAATTGCCATTTGATTTAGTCTGACTATGGAACCAGACAGTCACTCAGGAATGTGAGGTTAAAGAGACTTTTATGTGCTTCCATGTCTTCCTAAAGAAAGTCTCTCTAGGTTCAACAGCCACTGTCTTTATATCTTCTATGCAGATTTTTTAAAACCCTGCTGCATATCTGACTTTTAACTTTGGATCAGTAGTGCAACTTTATCTTCCTGACCGTTGCTTATGTGCTTCTGGTTTTCCTCTTGATAAAACAGCAGTAAAATGTAGATGTAGCATACTTCAAAATAAAAGGAAAGTAAGAAAGGGAAGAAACCTATTCCTCTGAGAAATTTTTTTAGAAAGTTTTCTTCCACTACCATTATTATCTATTAAATTCTCCAAAATACATTTATAAAACAAAACAAAAAAAGAAATTGAATTATTAATTTCTTGTGTACTTCTTTCAGGAACATTATACCTGTACATGCTACTCTAGTAAACTCTACCTCATCATCTGAGCTGGGCTTACACAGCTTTGCTCAAACTGCGCCAAGCAGCCAGGACTCCACAGAGAACTGGGCCATCTACACACTAGAAAGTCAGTGAATGTGCTGTAACTCTCTTCCCTGGGTGTCTTGGAATGTTATTACTTGGCACAGCTTAAAAATGCCACTTGAAAAAGAAAAAAAGAATTGTGATTTAGGGCCAGATTCACTGACACGTTCCAGTTGCTTTGTGCTTGTCTGGTGATAGAAAACAGCAGAAAACTAACAAGCTAAAGTGGATTTATGATTGCTTTGCATATCTGACATGGCATAGGGCTATTAGAGCATACCAGAGGGAGTGATCTCTTCCTTAGTGATGGGCTGTAGATAAAGGGAAAGGGTGTTAGTTCCTGCTTATAGTAGAATTCTTTGTATATTAAATAAAATCATAAATCTAGTTTAGAAATATATACATGGTATTTATATATTGATTATCTTCTCCTGCTAATTATCAATGGATGTTAAGACAGCAGAAATATCCCTTTGAGACCAAAATGACAATGGAGTAACAACCCACTGATACAAGAAATATTTGAAATCTTTTTAAAGCAAAGACTGTGTGTGTATCACATGGTAAACTGCACGTGTTATGGGCTTTGTATCCTGCCTGTTCACATAACTTTAACTGATCTAGCCTAAACAAGAAAGTCCATTGCTATCAAGAAGGAATGTCACCAATGTCATGCAGAGCAGATACATTTGAGTATGTCTGTCTGACATGTGACATGAAAGGTTTCACTGAGCCCCAGCAGTGTGAATTGTGCAGTGCCTTTGTCATCTCAGCTGAGGAATGCTTTAGGCGTTCAATTGGCCTTGGCATCTGGCACGATGATAAGTGTGCAGAAATATTTCGCCAAGCACCAATTCTTTAGGAAATTAAATATTTATATATTTTGCCAGGCAATGAATTTCTATGGCTAGCTTCATTGTGTGTGCATTAACAGACACTGTCAGAATTCCCCCACTAAGGTCTTCTCCGCATTTTGAGTGTTTTCCTTGATAAAGTGTCACTGCTAATTGAGAACCATAGATTTATGTATTAAGAATTTTGTGCTCTAAAATATGGCTTTTGTGTGACACTTGCATAGTCCCCCATGAAGCAATCAAACTCTAGAACTCTGTCTGGATATGGAGGGCTATTCTGGCAGCTGGATGAAGTGAAACTACCAGCTCGGAATGTATTAAACTGAAATGTTTCTGAAATTAGAGGCAACTGGAAGGAAGTCATTCTGTGAGGGGTCAAACTGAACGTTCCATGTATAGGAGCCATATGTACCCAGAAAGGTGTAAGAATGAATGATACCTTCTCTGTTAAGAACTGCAGTCAAAGGAAGAAGGAGATCATGTGACTACATGCTCACCTGTATTTGCTTGGCTCACTCAGCTCCCTCTGTGCTTGTATGATGTCAGACAAGTATATATTTCTGACTTTGGTACTAGTCACATAATTTCTGGCTGGATGGAATGCCCAGCTCTTCCCCTGAATGTCTTGTTCAAGTAAGGGCTACATAGAGGAGCCAGTATCTCCACAGGAAACACAGAGAAATTCTGTTTTTCTGGTGGCTGTCTCCACTAGTAACTAAAATCAAGCCAATTTTAAATCCTGAAACTCTAATTTGAGCACAGCTGTCCTTAGTAAGGACTCAGTTGCTGGATTGTGGTTTTTCTGGTATCCTTTAAGAAAGTCTACTTCAACATTTAAAAAGCTAATTCTCAGATAGTTCCACAAAAAGTGTGTAAAGTTTAGTTGACAAGTATTATTTAATCAACAGTTCTTGGAGGAAAATATAAATACCTCTTATCTCTGATGAAAATATAAATAGAAATATCTAAGCATTGTGAAATAGCTGAATGGTATGATGTACATAAACATCCACAGCATTTTTGGCCTGTTTTTCAAGACCTCCTCTGCCTTGTCAGAATGTTCAGGGTGATATATCAGCAGTCTGAACGAGAATAGATTGCTGTTGCAGATCATAAAATTTCATTATGGTAGAACTTTAATCTGCTATAAACTTGGATATCTCTGATGGGAAAATAAGTGACCACCAAAGCAGCCTGGCCACCCAAGCCAGTGTTGATATGATTTCAGATACTTTGTTGAAAGCCAGATGTAATGAAATATATTCCTAATTCTCATTGTGCCAGATAAGTTTGTTGTGAAAAATATTTTCAGACTGAGATATTTAGCAGATATTCCACACATTTTCCAGATACCCTGTCTATTGTGGACTCTTTTTTCAGCTTCCTCCCTCTTTCCTCTTGTAAACACATGCATCTTTACAGTTTCCATCACTTACGCATCACTCTTGCCTTTCCTGTTCACTGATTTGTTAACTTTGGCACTGTGTCCACAATATCTAGTAAACAACTGACTAGAAAAGACCTACTAAAGTTTATAGTGGTGACCAATAGTATAATTCTGCCTGTAAGTGCAGCTTATGTTGACTTTTATGAGAAATATCTTCCATTACTTTGTCATTTGCATTTATATTGCATATTAGCAAACTACAAACAAAACAGGGTTCCAGCTCAAAGCTATAGCTATTTCAAATCTGGTCCTAATTCAGAGAAATTAGGTATTGCTTTCTTACCATTAAGCATATGGTATTTCATTTGTAATAGAAAAGTAAGAGATAAATTGCTGTCTGGATCCTTGGAGGAAGAATGACTAAGTGAATCATGAAAGCAGTTAATCTTTGCATGTAAAAACGTGGCTGAAGCAGATTTTAGATTCAAAATATAGTGTGCAATTCCGACCCAAGTAGCTACAAGAGCCGTTGGTCTAAATTAAGAACTTCAATAGCCAATCTTGTCAAGCCATGCATAAATGAGTTTTTCAGATGGCATTCAGAATATGGAAGATAATGGTCTGGTCATACCTATGTAACCTAAAGTGAACAACCCTGATTGTTTAACTGGGGCTGTTCATGTGTGTGAGGATCACTGGCTTCTAGAATCTGGAAACTCTGGTTTCAGAGCAGCAGAGATATTGACCATGTTGAATATTTTGACTGACAATCCAACCACCTTTTTGCTGGAGCAAAAGTGGCTTTACCATGATATGCTGGGTAGCAAACACTTAAAACCTGTAAATTATGGCCCATGAGACTGACTAGAAGTCACAGACATAATGAAAACAAAATGATCATTTATTGTAATTTTGCATTTCATACAGCTGCTTTGAGTCCAGAACATAATCAAAACACCACAGTTTTCTAAGTCTTCTTTTTTTGCTAGAGAAGGGCTAAGTATTTCCTTGAGAATTTTACCACAAGGCATGCTACAATGCAACTAGCTCTGTATGAGCAAGACCAGATTCTGGAAATGCAGTCATTTAGGGATGATGATGCAAACTATGGCTTGAGTACATTGGGAGGAGAAGGATAGGGGAGACAAAAGTGCCTTGAAAAGGGAAGGGTAAACTCTCATTTCCTACTTAGTTTCAGGCACAGGCTTGAGATTGCCACTTGCTCAGTCCATGTGTTCCAGACCACAGATATAAAGCAGTTTACCTAAGCTCTTATTGAGTAAACCACATCATTCTGGGATTTTTTTTTTTGTTTCCCTGAACCTTCCAGTGCTCAGCCTGGGGCAAACTAACTCACACCATGCATAGTGCAGTGCTGCGCTTAATCATGCAATTCAGACCATGGAGGAAGAGAACACAGGAAACCTTTATTTTTCTACAGAACTGATACAGTACAGGCAGAGTCTGCACAATAATGCTTCATTTACTGCTTTTCTCCTGTTATTTACCTCTTGGTGACCTAGCAGAAGCAGAGGTCACTTAGCTGTATGAGTGCTCTGAGTTCTGAAGCAACCACAGAAGACTGCTAGTTATTCATTGTTTTCCCACAGTTTATCATGGCTCTGCAATATGAATCTCCACAGTGTTCTGAAAGAGGGAGAGATTGTCTAGAGGAACTGCCATTCCTCCTTCTCATCATCACACAGACGGGCTCTTTTTGCATCTGTAACTACACAATGTTCCTGTAGCAACCACTGTGGAAGTATTCAACGTACTTCTCACCATCTTCTAATGCAGTTCAGCAGTGGGCAGTGGCAAGGAAGAGCCAGTAAGCTTAATCTGAGTAACTTTATGTGAACCACCAGGAACAGGGACTTCCCTTGCACAGTCTTTCCCTTACAGTACCTAGAAATACTGTATTGTATCTAAGAGTCAGAATGATTTTTATTTCCTGAAGCTTCTACTTTCCTGCAAAAGAGGCACTGGTGTGCACTGCAGTAAAGCACTTAGGAAAGACAGAACATATAAGAAAAGATACTCCAAGGCAGGTTGCCATCATGCAAACTAGTTACAGAGATTCTGCCTACCTCAAAATCACCTTAAAACTGAATAATTAATGTTAATCAGAGGATTGTCATGATATCTGTGGGATGTACTGATTCAGAATATTTTTATTTCATATTATTCTCTGAGAAGTATATTTCAGGAAACTTTAAAGAGCTTTTTCTCTGTAAAGACTTCCATAGAAAGTTACTGTATTCCATAGTTTTTCTGAAGTGGATGATTAAGTCAGGCTGACGAAGAAATCATCCCTGCATTTCAGTTTTTTTTCCTTCTAAAGTGTGTTGAGACAGAATGTTATCTATAGATGACATTTTCTGTATATTATCAGCCATCTGTATTTGTTCTGGCTGTTCCTCAAAGGGCATCTGATGAGTCAGACTGTTTTTTACTAGTGGGCCCCTCACCATATTTAATCCAGGGAAAGAAAATTTATTCTCCTGTCATTATGTATTTTACTTTAAATTTGTAACTTTTTTTGTTTTGTTTTCCGATTCAGAGCACACCTTCCTGATTTGCAGTCTGTATTTTGCAAGAAATGGCTACCACAGTCTTAAACAAGAATCAAGTTAAGTTTACATTGGCAAGCACATAACTTCCCAAGCCACCCCTCGATCTTGGCCACAAGACTGAGTATGTGCTTCTGTTTAGTGTAAACTAAGTAAGCATCTCCATGTATGACCTAGGTGCAGTTTGGGAGCTATTTGTCTTCAGGTGTTGTTCTCTGTGGGGAGGTGCCATGCCTAACTCCCCACATGTCACACGTTCTCATGTATTCCCCAGGAACTGCCTTAGCTCAGAAATCCTTGGCAGACTCTCATGCACTCCAGGACATGTAAAATGCACCCTCAGTTCTTTGTTAACTAATAGTCATGGTGGTAGCCTGTAATTGAGGAGTTGCACTGGAATGAAAAAATGGCAAAAGATAGCAATTCTCAGGATCTTCTGATGGCAAACTCAGTAAAATACAGTGAATTTTTTTATTATTTGCTTTGCATAACCACTAATGTCACACTGATTGCTGCTGACTGTATACTCTTGTCCCATGGCAGCAAAATCATTAGACTCTAAGTTGCTCCATTCATTATGCTGTTATTAACCTATGGCCTTTTCCAGGTTGACATGAAAACATCTGGTCTTCTGCATTGCTGAGCACTGTATTTGTCTGTGGCCTTTAATACAGCGTCACTGATTTAAATGTACATACGACTTTAAATAACCTTGAAATAATTTTTATTGACTCTTTATTTGGACTGTTGTGTAAGTTCTCATCTAGACTTGACTACCTCACTGGTACGGTAACTCTTTTTGGAATGTTTTAGTTAGATCTGTGTCCTGCTCATTTTAAATATACTAAGCTTGCTTCATGTTACAGATATAGAAATATATCTTTAATGTAAAAAATTGCCTTCCCTAGTCCTTTTTTGGAAGCATTCTGGGACAAATGAGTGCAGAATCTGACCTTCTGGTGATTAATTCTATGTATTTAATTTTTCAATTTCTAGCTTGCAAAAGTGAAGAAATAATAATAATAATAACAAAAACAACAACAATAATAGTTATAGTGCCAGATATATACTTGAAAAAGATTCCACATTCAAATCATCTTAGTTGAAGACCTAAATTTTGATTAAGCCATGCATTTTCATTTGGTGGAAAGACAGAGGTAAGAAAGCTCAGCCTTCCAAGGTTTTGGCTGTGTTACGTGAGTATACAACAGTATGAAAAAGGTGTGAACTAGTTATTTGCAATGGAACAAACATTTATTTGTCTGTCATGTAAGCATTTGTCTGATTTCCAGGGCAGAAATGTAAGATGCAATCTGTGGTTTTGCATTATATTAAGAGAATATGAAGTCTCTACCTAAGAATATTAAACTTCAGTTTCCTGTTCTTAAATTTGTTTGCTTTAAGCTGCATAGTTTAATGAACACATTAGATGGAATAAATGAGGGATAAAGACTATTCATGGTGTCAGAGAAATCCAAATAATTATTACATTTTCATTTTGCAATTTGTACTCAGTGCAGAAAGGGCTCAAGAGTGTTTCTGTGTTTTGAATATCTTTTAAAGCTATATTTTTCTCCTATCTGTCAGCCCTGTGTGGGATCTTAGCTACTCTTGGATGTTACAGAAGATACCATACTTTTCTGTTTAGCCAATTGAGTTGAACACCATGTCTGTAATGTGAGATTAGATTCATAGTTCACAGATGCAATATGATGACAGAATCACAGAATATACTGAATTGGAAGAGACCCATAAGGATCATCCAGTCCAAAGCTTAGTCCTGCACAGGACACTCTCCAAGTCACACCGTGTGCCTGCCAGTATCATCCAAAACCTTCTTGAACTCTGTCAGGCTTGGTGGTGTGACCACTTCCCTGGGAATCCTGTTCCAGTGCCCAACCACCCTCTGGATGAACAATGTTTTTCTAACATCCAACCTAAACCTACCCTGACACAACTTCAGGCCATTCCCTTGGATCCTGTTGCTGGTCACCATAGAGAACAGATCAGTGTCTGCCCCTCCTCTTCCCCTTATGAGGATGTTGTAAGTGCAATGAGGTCTCCCCTCAATGTCCTCTTCAGGCTGAACAGGCCAAGTGATCTCAGCTGCTCCTCATACATCTTCCCCTCAAGGTACTTCACCATCTTCATTGCCCACCTTTGGACACCAAAACTGCACACAATATTGAAGGTGAGGCCACCCCAGTGCAGAGCAGAGCAGGACAATCCCCTCCCTCAATCAGCTGGCGATGCCTTGCCTGATGCCTCTTAAGACATAGTTGGCCCTCCTGGCTGCCAGGGCACTGCTGACTCAGATTCAACTTGCCATCGATCAGGACCCCTGGGTTCCTTTCCATAACACTTCTTTCCAGCATCTCATTCCCCATTCTGTCTGTACATCCAGGGTTGCACAATCCCAGGTGCAGAATCTGGAACTTGACCTTGTTGAACTTCATATGGTTGCTGAGTGTCCAGCACTCTAATTTGTCAAGGTCTCTCTGCAGGGCCTCCCTGCCTTCCAAGGAATCAACAGTTCCTCCCAGTTCTGTGTCATCTGCAAACTTGCCTAATTACTATCCCTTCCAGTCCTGCATCCAAGTTATTTATGATGATGTTGAAGAGCACAGGGCCCAAGATGGAGCCCTGTGAAACACCACTAGTGAGAGGACACCAGTCTGATGTTGCTGCATTCACTATTACCCTCTGTGCTTGACCTATGAGCCAACTGCTCACCCACCACATGATGAGTTTATCCAGCTCTGTGCTGGGCATTTTGTCCAGAAGGATCCTGTGAGAGAGAGTATTGGAAACTTTACTGAAATACAAAAAGGTTGCATCAGTTGGCTTCCCTTGATCATTTAGATGCATTACCTTGTCATAAATAGAAATCAGATTTTATAAACAGGATTTTCTTCTCATGAAGCCATGCCGGCTGTGACTGATGACAGTGTTGTCCTTCAGACGTTTTTCAATACTTTCCAGAATAATCTTCTCAGTAAGTTTACCAGCACTGAAGTGAGACTGACAAGCCTGTAATTTCTGGGATCCTCCTTGTTACCCTGGAGAATTGGGACGATTTTCACCAGCTTTCTGTCAGCTGGGGCCTCTCTGAATTCCCAAGGCTGCTCAAAATTTTCAAAAGAATGTTTATGATGACATCAGCCAGCTCTTTGAGGATTCTGGAATGAATCCCATCAGGCCCCATGGATTTGTAGGGATCCAGATGAAGCAGGAGATCCCATGCAATTTCAGGGTCATCTGGGAGTTAGTCAGTCTCTGTCATGGTCTTCCAGCTCAGGGCACTTAAATGCCTTTGATCCATCATCCAGGTTGAAGGCAGAAAAAAGAAAGCATTTAAACACCTCTGTTCTATCTCTGTCCCAGTTTGTGAGGTTGCCATCCCCATCCTGTAAGGGGCTTCTGTACTTCCTATTGTCATTATATTTTTAAAAAAATCTTTTTATTGTCTGCCACATTTCTGGCCAGCTGCAACTCCAGTTGAGCTTTGACACATGAATTTTCTCCCTCCAGTGGCAAACAGCATCTCTGAATTCTTCTTGCTTCCACTAGGAGTGCTTAAATATACAAGAAAATCCAAACCACAGACATATTCATGTCAATAGTATGATGCTAAGGGCTGCACAAACTGCTGCATATCTTCTCCTGACATATAGCATTTATTATACCTTCTGTGTATATCTTTATTGAGAATTAGTCAAAGTGTTCTTGATGAAGAATACTTGCATTGCATTTTATATAGTGTTTGTAACAGTATTGCTAACACTCCTTAGCTTATTTCTGTTATTAGCTGGTGTAGTAGAGCAGGAAATTAATTATTAGAATCTGTATTAGTTATTAGGTCTTGTCAATCTGCTTTTCAATGACTCATGTCAGTACACATTATTTCCTGAATTTTGCCTCATTGTTTTTTGCTCTGCTGCTTGTTCTGCTTTGACCTGACAATTTTCAAGAAACACTGTCCCTGATAAGTCCCTGCTTACTCTGGAATGGTTTATAAATGAAAAAGCAATGAGTCCAAATATTTACATAATGTGATTTGCATGACTAACTTGTTGAACTTCTGGCTGCACCTGAAGAACAAGTTTTTTTAATGTGATACAATTGCAAATTTAAGCCAAACTCTCTTCTCTGCTACATACTAATAGGTCTTAATGAAACCAGTGGGAGTTGTGTACATGTATCCAAGTGTAAAATCTGGCTCCAGAATTTGACAATTAGTTCCTCATTTTAATGACATGTCTGGAAATTTGATTTCATCATGGCAGTGGCTCCTCATTTTGCTTTTCTCTTGCATCCTCTTTACACAGTTTCTTTCATTTCTATTACTGTAGAAAATATACTGAAAATTATTCAATGATTCCCAAGAAAATTGAGTCTATGGGGTTGAGCTGAGCAAGAAGAGTTGGGAGAACACGAATTCTATTAATTAGGGACCATGGGTAGGCAAAAAGAAAATAATTTCACTGGTCAACAGGCATAAATAAGACTTTATCTAATTGTTACTGGATTAAAATCTCATGTTTTACTCTTTTTGGGCATTATTTCTGTTTCATGCTCTGACTGGTCTTTGCCTCATTGCGAGAATTAAATCCTGTATTATTAAATACTCCTAAGTATGTGAAACTATACAACTGAAACACAGATTAGAAAGGAAATACTCATTAGTACACTGGTAAACTCCAGCCTAAAAATTTTATATTATTCTTTATATAAGAGGATTTATCATGTTTTTTAAAGGGTATGTATCCAGGCATCCAGGAATATATTTTTTTGTGTGCTACAGTATACATGTATTAAATTTGTAAAACAGTTAGGATGTATACATTCTGTAATTTGAGTTTGTATGTATACACACACTCATTTTCCCATATTCCCCCCATGTGTTTACACATATTGACATGTACAAAGACTATATATACACATAAGCATATAATACATGTATTATGTATGATATGTATTGTACTTACATAGGCAATTTGACCAAACTTCCCTGCTTTGAGCTCTACTGAAATTAAGAATCTAATCTAAACTGGGTATCTACACTTCTTTTATAATCAGTGGAAAAATTATTTGCAGAAGGTTTGTCCAATGTTACTTGCAAAAATTGTCCTTGTGATGTTTTTTTACTGGTGATAGAGGGATTTTTCTTCATATCTAATAACTGCTATGTATCTAGTTAAACTAAGCTGAGAACGATTCTGTCCAAATGTATTTAACAAAAAAAAACCTGAGACCATTCTACCAATTTAATTTAAAAGATGGTAATCATTCAATTTCTATGCCATAATATTTCTTGTGACAATGACCATGCTGGTCTTACACAGATTATTGCAGTTATTTGGTGCTCAGACTGACTGCTTCTTGTTTCTTCATAAGATGAAGGATTTGTGAACATACTGGTGTGAACAGCAGAAGCTGCCAGAATTTGTCTCTATTAGAGCAGCTGAGTTAGCATTGGGTTCAATTTGATTTTTTTTTTAATAATTCTCTAGTTCAGACACAGGACAGAAGTGCACCAGTGTTAGAGTTAAGAATAAAAAATATCTTCATTGCACTGTATGTTTTTTAAGAGATTAACTGGCATGGATAATTTGACCTTTTCATATAGATGTCTCTTAGAAATCAGAGTTGGCATAGGTGTCCCTACACTTTTCTATGCTTGTGAAGTAATATAAGCAAATTAAAGTAGAGAAGAAGCCAGATAATTCCCTCACCTTCCCAAACTAAATGTATAGGCACAGCAACCCCTGTTTTGTTATGAAACCTCCTAGCTGAAGCGTATTTAAGAGTTCTATTAGCATTCTGCGCAGACTACTGAATGAGTAAACTATTAAAATAATGTTTTTACTTGACATCAAGAATTATTAATTTAAGAGTTTCCCTTCTTAGTCACCGACTTTCTCTGAAGTACAGGGAATTTATTCTACTCTGATTAGTGCTTGTTTCAAAGGAGGAATAATATGTGTGTGGAATATGCTATATTGAATGTCTAGTGAGATCTTCACTCTTTTCTATTGTGGATCCTTTAACACATTTGTCTGAGCAGACTGGCTGAATTATTCCTCTTCACAAAGTAGGAATAGAAGAAATTAAAAGAATATTTTAATCTCATTTGGTTTCATACTTTCAGTAACAGAGCAACAAATCACAATTCATTTGTTTGTTCCTGTTTCTGCCAGAACAATTACTTATTTATTTTAAATTATCTATATTCTAGTCCATACTTCAAAGTAGGGGGATAATTTCTTATACTTATTAATGCATAAACTTGAAAGAGCTGCTAACTTCTTTTGAGATTTGTATCTATCTTTACATTTCCCTTCCTCAAATAAAAATTGAGCCTCTGACTAATGGCTTCATTGTCTAAATTGTCTGTGAAAGGATAATCTTTCTAGTGCACATCATACCAAGACATGCAGATTGGGGTTTTTTTTGGGCCTCCAAATGTTTATACTTTCACATGGTTTCTCATTTTGATTTGTGATGTGTAAAGTTCAGTGCTAAAGGTTTGTTAATGAGCATACTTATATTTTTCAGATTCCAAGAGGAAAATTTTATTATATATGAGTTGTCAGAGCAGAGGTTAGAGATAGCTTGAAAATTTTCCAATATCCTCTGAAAGAAAAAAACATCAATGTTTTAAGAATGTAAATATAATGAGAAGTATAGAGACAAAAATTATAATGTTAGCATTATCATTAGGATGGTAGCACATAGCAGAGCTGATCAGAGTAAATCTTCCCCACCATCCTCTTTCATCCTCTTGTTAGGCCCATTCTCAGGAAAATCATTGATGGTTAATATAAAGGAAATAATCATTAGTGCTGCATAAATGTTATTCATCTAAAACCACACGGTCTTTAAATAAATTTGTTTGTATGTGGTTGTAAGTATTGACTTGAAGGAAGTGAACATGAAGCAGATGGTTTTCTCAGATCATCTGCTGGGATGGATTCAGTTCTCAAAACATCTCAACTCAGTCCTAGGAAGTGAAGGTGAACCAGCTCCGTACAAACTCTTCAGCAAGGACAGCTCTTGGTCACTGCCATCCAGATGCAGTGGCTGAGGGTTTGGACCAGATGACCTCCAGAGGTCCTTTCCAACCTCAAGTCATTCTATGATTTTAATTCCATGACTCTGTAATTCTGTGAAGTGATAGTTTACATTCTGCACTGAAAACCATTAGCAGAACTATTTTTTGTCTAAGAAATAGAGGATATTGATTATTACTAATATAGTACCTTCAGACCTATGGCAGCATTTACAAGCAAAAGCTGTATTATGTTATATAATTACATTACATTATAATGCTATGTAATACAATATTATATGATAATGAGGCACTGAATTTTGTGCTAAATGTTTCAGAGACTGGTTTTAGTGAATCTAGTAAAAAAATCTCAATTGTACTTAGAATCTAGTGAAGCAGATTCCTGAAGACTGTTGGCGTAAGGAAGCTGGGAGACTCATTGGAACTCTCATGGAGGAAAGAGTAAGTCTTTACCAAATGCTGGTGCTTTATTCAGCCTAGATATCTTTGTCTTCCTAAACTCAGTTTAAGATCTCAGTGTGAAAACTGCAGTTGCCATAATGCATTACTTTTAATACCCATAGATGTAGATATTCTACCACAGACCTATCTACCATAGATGTAGATTGAAACTGGTCAGTATTTCGATGCAATTCAGCAGAAAAACTATAGGATTATCACTAGGCAACCTATGAATCATTTAGTAGGAAAAGGATGGAGGAAATATGAAATTAAAATACAATAGGTATCATAGCAGAAGAGAAAAACACACAGGTGTAGGAATCTGGGGTCTAGTCTTTCACAAAATATGTGGCTATTTTAACAGCAAGCTATGAAATATATGTCTAATTTGAAATTACGTCTTGTCCCATCCAACCTTGACCTTGAATGTCTTGAGGGATGGGGAATCTACAGCCTCTCCAGGCAACCTGTTCCAGTGTTTCACCACTTTCTTTTTTAATTGTAAAAAATTTTTCTTATATCTAATCTAAATGGATCCTCCTTAATGGTTTAAAACCATTGCACCTTCTCCTATTATAAGAGGGCCTATTATGAAACATATGGAAAACTTTAAATGATACATGTCTGAATTTTTTTTCCTTTAAATATATGTAGATGGAAATGTCAATGCTGCTGACCATTTGAGGCATGTTTAGACTGCATGATGATCACACAGGGATGTCTGCTTTGGTTCTGAATATGTTGGTAGGACTCCCCAACAGCCCAGTTCAAAAGAAAGCTGGTAGCTCAGATCCTGGAAGCAGTTTGCATGACATTGGCCCTAGGGTAGCCGAAGCTGTGAACTTTGCTGTTAATTATGCCTTCAGATCATCTGGCTGGCACAGGCCATGGTGTTTTCAGTCCTGACATTTCTTGGTCTGAGTTTGCACAGTATAAAACTCTCCCTCAGGACTTTTTGTCATGATTGTTATTCTTGTTAATAAGACAATCTGGTGCTCTGAATTTTATGCTAAATATTGTACAAAGTATGCAGCACTCTACAGGCCATAAATAGTGTATGTAAATTATTTAAGAAAACTTAAAATCTTCCCCCCCCCCCCCCTTTTATTCTTTTTTTTTTTTCTTAAATCTCTGGTAAGCATGACTGGAATGATTTACTTCATTAAAGATGTCATTCCCTCAGAACTGAGGAAACTGATGAGACATAGTCCAGAAATATGATTAATGATATTTTTTGTTCTTTTATGTGATGAATTAAGCTTGTACAATCTTTCACTTTGTCTTTTATTCTTTCAGGGTTTCAAGATATACTTTTGCCAAGTAACCTGATAAGTGCTTAGATTATTTAGTGGCTGGAGGATTTGATAAAAATGTGAACTATAGATGTATGGGTCTCAAATTCCTTTTTGTTTTTTACCCTCTGCACTTGCTCTTACAAAGGCAACATTCATGAAAAAATCTGAATTGTAAAACTTTTTCTTGTTTGTCCTTGCTTTGCCAGCACTTGAATGAAGGTGCAGTGGTCAGGGAGACAAGTAAAGGCCATAGACTGAATGAACACACTGGTAAGAAACTCTGGAAAAGGAAATGCCAAAATAGCGTCAGCACACAAAAAAAATTGACGGGAGAATTGATATGTTTTCCTGAATTGGTTGCAGGTTTAGTAGTGGGTTAGAAAATGTCAAAACACAGGAAGAAGAATCTCTATAAACAAGTGTGGAGTCAATTATCAAAACCATGACAGAAGTCTGAGATGAAAGGACAGGTCCTGATGAGCCACCACGATTTAAATATTTACTTAAAATTCAAAAGTTCAAGAGACTGTTAAATTTAGATTTAGGTCATAATAATAGCTCATAGCTAATAATAGCTCATGAAGGTCCAGAAATCACAGATGATACTTACATAACCAGATTTAGATATCTAGCACGACAGTGTAGGATAGCAGTACACACATTTGACAGATGTGTAATGTTTGTTACTTGTTTGGTTGTATTTTTGCTGTGTATAAATATATCTTACATTTTAACAGTTTATTTCCAATAGGAATAATCAAATATGTTCAAAGGACAGATGTTTCTCAAGGGAGAAAAAAAAAAACAAAAAACCTTCTCAAATTTTGAAAGCCACTGGAATGCAAAATGACTGTATATGGTATCTAGTTGGTTTAAACAGAGCTGGAGTACACAGGAACCTGATGCCCATTCCAGCTAAAGTAAACAGTTCTCAAAGACTGTTTAACTCTTTTACTTGGCAATTTGCATTAGGTCCCTCCCTACTAAACTCGAATATTTCTAGGATGCGTAAAGAAAATCAATGTTGACTGCTTAAAAGTTCTTGAGGGATGCCCTTTAAATCCTGCGACTAGGTTTTCCACAGCTAGAATGCAAAGTTATATGGTCCACTTATAAGAACTAAATAAGGTCTTATTGCATGCTACCTAAATAAGCAGTGCAGGTGAGGCAATGTGAGCTTATATTGTGCCATCTCTTTCCAATTTAAGGGTTGGGGAAGTCTAGCTTTTTCTAAAAGTGAACTACTCTCAAAATATATTGATCTTATCAGACAAAGGCTTTGAGAGGTTATATGATCAGCTTTTGACATGGTTATTTAACTAATCTATGAATCTTGATCTATTTAGGGAATGCTTTCTTACAGAAAGTTGTTCCTGTGAGTGATCCGGAGACCCTAAATCTTGTATCAAATTCAACAAAAAATAAGAAAATGAAACAACATGGAAAATCCAGGTCTATTTCAGAAATTATGTAAACACATAAATTAAATATTCAGGTTACTAACTCAACTGAAATAAATAACAAATATTTTGACTTGAGTATGAGACACGACTTAACCCACTTATAATCTGGTCAAAAACTAGATGCCTGTGATAAAGTGCAGACAAACTTCAATTCATTTTTCATTCAGCTGAGTGCAAAAAGAACACAATTTACAAGCAAAATATATGGGAAAAAAGTAACAGTCAAGAGTGTAGAAGATAAGGAGACTCTTCCCATCCATCCAGAAGACTTTTATTAGCCATTTTTTGTCTTCCCTGATTTTATTCTCTGATCTCTTAAATAATACTGTGCTTTCCTGCCCACTGCTTGCCTGGTTCACCATTAATCCTCTGACAAATTTGTTCCTTAGCTGTACGACTCATGGTTTGCACCATTTGTCATATTATTGCTGAACATGGTAAAAAATATTTTCTGAAAGATATTACATAGACATATAGTTACCCCAAATTCATTGCTATAGAGAGATACCTACATGTTTTAAATCATAGGTAGGAGCATAAGACTTTTGCTAGAAGTGCCATCTGAACTTTAATTTACTTGATCAACATCTGTGTGATAAAGGTCAGAATCAGCCTGGAAGCTACAATGTAGTAGTGCAAATGCTATTTATGAGCCTTCTGGCTTTGAGTTCTGTGCACTGCCTTCCCTTCCTAATTCCCTGTCAGTTCTTCTGCTTGAGAGATCTTCAGATGTGCAGTTGCAAATTTAGCAATTAAATATGAAGAACATGCTAAATTCCTGCTTATGTTAAGAGATTATATTCTCCTGTTGGTCCATTTTGCAGGAAATATCCAAAGCCAAGACAGTTGTTTAAAGAAGATACCCAGGAACTGTCAGGCAATGAATTAGCACACAATTCTTTTGCCATTCTCAGCATTCTAGAACAATGCCAAGACACTGCATGGATGTTAAACTGGATTAAATGTATAATGATTTCACGGAGAGATAAAGCAGATT
>VWZD01008413.1:200062-221257 GCA_013396695.1 Sakesphorus luctuosus | reverse complement strand
AGTTATTCTCACAGATAAATGATACTGCGTAAATCATCATCAGCTGCTCAACATTTGTCTGGAAAGTTTTCTTGTAGAAAAGACAATAGCTATATTACATATGTTTCCACAAGTGCTTTTCAAAAGGAAGCTGGTTTTTTTCCTGTGTATGAAAGAAGGTTGTGTTTACATGCAATAATCTACCCCAGAAAAAGACATGTCAAAAGTAGCATGGAATTAGTAGAGAACAAATGTTGATATAATGTCAAAGAGAAAAAAACCCAAACACAATAACTAAGATAAATATCTACCTTAGAATTTTGTACTGCTGCCCAAATATCTAAATGCCTCAAGCATAAAATCAACAAGAAAACCAAAATCCCTTGAAAGCTTCCTGGTGATCCTGTCACAGCTACACAACCTGCTCAGGCAGGTGTGTTCTTTTTCTGTTTTCCCTTTTGGGGGATTAATATGAAAAACTATCGTGAATACTGGAGAATGAAAGACTTTTGAAGTGTACCACTTATGCACAGATTCTGATCTTATAGGCTTACCCTTAAGAAAAATAATTCTGATTATTTGCAAAATTTCACCATAAGAATGTAATCAGTCAGCCAATCAAATTAACTGGAGATTTTAGATTTTAATCATGTCATCCATGGGTAAAAATGTAGATAAAATCTCTTTGTAGTAGTTAGTTGGACTAGTTAGTAGTTAGTAGCAGTTCGTTTAGAATTATGCTATATGTAACATATAGGTTTTATGCATTTTTAAAAATTATTCTACTTGCTTTAACCTCTACAGCTGTCTATACTGCCATAGGCTAAAAGGTCTTTAAAACATTGTTTTGAATGGGTATTTCTTCAAGATTTTTACCCAGAGAAAGGTGAGAAATTCAAGGGAACTTGTCAGTTTGCAAGACCATATACTTACATATATATATATTTCAGGGTTTAAAAATGTTAGAATTATTCTGTTCTGCCTCAAATACGTAACATCTGATTTTTGCTACTTTTAGTTATTCTGTGGGACCTGCAACTTTCAGCATGGACTCATAAATTGAAAGATTGACGCAACTGTGTCAGCTTTAGTAAAGGTCTGTTTATCAGAGGCAAACTATGAACAGAGGCTTTTGTAAACATTCTGTCTTACAAGATGTTTATTATGTTGTTGCTGATATGTTGCCTACACCTATTCCACTGGGTTGCATTTCTCCATCCTTCTTAGTGACAGCTTTTAAAAACCTGTTCACCACCAGAATGCACTGGATGGAGAAAACTAATGAAAAATATCAACAATTAATTAATTAATAAGTTTAAAATTTTAACCTCTGAAGGTGACATTAGCAGCCTACTTAAAGTAGTATTTTCAAAAAAACCTAGAAATCATGTCATTAGAGACTTTATTTTAGTGTCTAACCTATGTCTTTAGCTATGGAAGAGGGCAACATGGTGGGATGCATGTAACCAAATGATGTATCTGTAGTGCTGCCTTAAACAAGCCACATGAATCACACCTGGGTATTTCTCTTGCTGTCTTGAGAGAAGCTTAATGTGGCAACCTCTGCTTTAGTTGTCTAGACCATAGCTGTTTTAAGTTAGATGAAACTAACTCTACTTCTAGTAATATCCGATATGATTACTATCCTCACAGACACAAGAATTTGGTATTCTTGGTTTTTCAGTCATTCAGAGTGTACAGGAAGAAATGGTCCCTCTATTGAGTTGTTCTGTATTTTGGTGCTTATGCTGCAACATTTGTAAAAATGACAAACAGGAGGAACTATTTTTGTCTCCAAGACAGGAGAGGAGAAATGTACTTCCATTTCTTCCTGATGAATATATCAGGTAGAAAAGTTTCATATCAAAGTTTGTCATTATCTTAGGAAAAAAAAAGTGTCATCTAGTCCCTTGGGCTTAAAAGGAAGAATACTGAATCTAAGCCCAAGGAAGGTTTTCAAGGCTGTGAAGCCCAGTTTCATGGTGTTCTCTATACTAACTCAGGCATGATGTATCTGGAAAAAAGAGATTTCTGATGCACATCCATTTTGGTGTTTTCAACCAATTATTTTAGAACAAAATTTATCATGAAACACAGCCTAAGAGCCTAACCTTTTTTTGACTCAGGAGAAGCACTTAGCATGATGCATCCGGCTGTGAGATCTAGTGCCCAAAGTTTTTGTTGAATATGGCTTCTCAGTTCCAGTCACAGGAAGTTTTGTACCCAAACAGCAGCAACAATATGTGCCTAAGTCAAGATCTGATGTCACAGTGGATGCTTGTGAAGAAGCAGAAAGCCTAACTGATGAATTGCTAAGTCCTGGACTTTGGTCTGAAACTTTTATAGAACCATAGAAGAGTTTGGGTTGGAAGGGACTTTAAAAATCATTTGGTTTCAACCCCCTTGCCATGGGCAGGGACACCTTCCACTAGACCAGGTTGCTCAGGGCCCCATCCAACCTGTCCAACACCGCCAAGGATGGGGCATCCACAACTTCTCTGGACAACCTGTTCCAGTGCTTCACCAATAATATCTAATATCTAATCTAAATCTACTTTCTTTCAGTTTAAAGTCATTACGTTGTGCCGTATCACTTTGTGCCTTTGTCAGAAGTCTCTCTCCAGCTTTCTTATAGGTTCCCTTAAAGTACTTTCTTCTTCTTCAGTAAGTGTTTTCTTCCTGCAACAATATTGTTGCCAGAGTGTCAGGGTGGTTGAAACACACCTGTAATTTCTTAGGCAGAAGAGAAATTAGCATGTTCTCATGACAGTATATCATGTACAGTAAACAGTTTAAATGTAACATAGCTCAGGAATACATATTCAAAGGAAGTTTGAAATATTTAGCAATCAGTGAATTTCTTTGTACAGGATAGAAAAGACTATTAGCTCATCTCTCATATGAATACTTGCACCAAGCAGCTGAGATCTGTTATAGTACAGTAGTTGATGTTATTTAGGTAAATAAGGAAATTTCAGGCCAAATATTTATGTCAGAAATTATGGAGCCATTTATACCACTATTTTTAGCACATTGAAAACTGTAATGAGAAAACAGGATTTAATAGGCTTTAATAGGCAAAGTAAAAATAAGAAAATGGGATTTTCATAAGCCGTGACTTCCTTAAGGGAATCATTCTTTTTTTCCATCTTCTCATTGGTATAACCTAAGTAGCAGTCCATTTATAGACCTTGCAGAAAGCATGACCTTTGGGATCTGCAACCAAAGGCTGCCCCACCTCATTTTTGGGGAATCATGACCTTATGCCGGGTGATTTACCCCCTTTATTGCTGTCATCTGTATGGGCAGTTAAAGAAACTTATACCAAAGAACTCCTGTTCCCTAATTTTCAGAAAATTTCTGACTTCAGTATCCATTTCTTTGGTCGTCTTCAATGGGTATCTAGGACAATGAAGTCAGTGGAACTGAATTAATTAGGTGTTGGCACAAACTAAAATATGACAACTCATTTCACAGATAAATGGATGAAAATGGGTATTCTGGGCACTAAGATATTTAGTACAAGTGAGAAAAAATTTGGCTGTTCTTTTTCAATACTTTGTGTGATAATGAAGGTATTTTATCTTTCTGATGTGGATGAAAAGTATTTTGAAGTTGGTCCCTTTACATATGCTGTAAACAAATTCAAAATGAGCTATAATTCAGATTCATAATTTGTAAACCTCTAGCAAAACTGTGTGATTTCATTAGTTTAGAGAAGAAGTGATAGAGATGGTGAAGTCTCAATTTAAAATTAATTTGAGATTAATTTGTCTTCTCATTAGTTCAGAGAAGTTTTTATATACATTGTAAGCACTCAATTTAAAATTAATTTTTCCCTTGAAGACATGTGCTGCTGGGTTTTGAAGGAGTAGGAACTTAATTCTGAAAATAGCTTGAAATCTTTATCAAGAAAGGATATTAACAGCCTTCAATTTTAGCAAGTCTTTCCTTTCTCTTCTCTAGGTTTCCTTTATCATCTAACATTTGACCCGTACTTATCAATATGTATTGTAAAACTTTGAAAACTTGTCAACAGAGCAAACACAGTCATAATGTAGGTAGAGATAAATATAACCTTACAATTTGTTTCCCATGATCCACCCATGAGCAACTTGTTGGAGGTTTGTGGCTTCTTCCTCAGAGAAAGCTCCCTCATTGTCTCCAAAGAATGATTGATTCAATAAGCTGCTCTGAGGACAAGAAGTCACGGGAGAGGTCTCTGCCCCAGTATCATGGCCTGGAAGAATGATGATAGGTTATCATTTCCCTTTTGTTGCAATGAATTCAGTTCATGGATATGCTACAGAGAAACATCTAACGGGAACCAAACCCCTTTAGAATTGCTCTCAGACCTGGTAGGCAAAGAAGTCCTTGAGACTGTTGTGAACTATACACTAGAAAGTCTGCTGTGCATTTTAGAGTCTTACATATTATTTGAAGACTATGACAAAATGTCATTTAATCAGGATATTGTAGAATAGATGAACTTTTTAGTTTTGACCTAGGCTTTGACTAGTGAACACTAATTGTTAGGAAAATATGTTCTATTTAGGGAGGGTGTGTGAGTAAATATAAGCAACATTTCCTTTATGTCTTAGCTTTCAGTTCTCAGAAAATCTGAGAAAATCATTCAAGATAAGTGATTACTATTCTATCTATACAAATACATATACATATTTTAACATTGTTATGATGAAATTATTATTTCTGAATATCTGATCAGACAGACTTATTCCACCTTGTCCCTTTTTCTGCTTATTTTGTTTTTTCTATTTGTTACCAGACTGGATAAGTAATATTTCCTTTTGCTTCACCCACAGTAACCTCTTCAGAACTGATTTGCTGTTCAGTGCAGATGTGTTTTAAACTCATGATGAAATAGTCCTTTCTCAAATGTAGTTTAACATCTACATGAAGGCTGGTGACTGAGCTACAAATGAAAAAAGTGCATGAATTAATGCAGCCTCCTGATCTTTGCCTTTACAATGCCCTTTTGTTCTATAAGTTTCCATGTGGGAAGGGTCAGTAAACAAAAATGGCTTTGCACTCTTAAGAGATCTAAGTGCTCTGCTTGTGGAGTCAGCAACTTCCCATTGAGTTTCAAATAATCTGAAAGAGATGAGTTCCTTTCACAGCATGAAAATTCTGGCTGGGGCAACGGGTATTGTCTTCTGATTCCTTACTCTTAAGACTCACAGCAATATAACTGGGCCACCTGGTTAGAGGGTGTTTTTGCCACTTTTGCTTTATCAAAACCAATCATCAAGTACTATTGTTCCTCATTCCAGTCAACACATTTCCTTACTAGTAGGTATTTCCTTTATAATTTATAAAATACAGAAAATGCTTTGTAACAGATTCCAAGGCAGATGAACTGTAGGGCTGTGGAGAAATGAAGAAGAATTTGAGGGGTCATAGAAGAGACAGAAGGTGTAAGGATGCTGTCCACAAACAGTAATTTGGCTTTCAGGCTTTAAATTTCAGAGGTCAGAGGCTGTGGGAGAACATGCCAGTACCTTGGCTCACCCATTAAGTTCTTAGGAAATTATCTTATGAAACAGCTTCTGAAACATGAAACTTTATGAAGAAACAAATCTGTAAGTCTGATGTTGCAACTTCACCTTTGGCTGATAGGAGCATTTCAGGATCAGACCTTCAGAAGATAATTTTGGTTTATCATGCATAGATAAAATTAAAGGGTTAACTTGCTACCTATACGGTCTCACGTTATAGACCCTGTTAAGACAAACACTTCTAAATAAAACACATGCTCCAAACCCAAATAATTACAAGGTCACTGAGATGAGCTATAAGATACACAGTGCTGTTCTGTAACACAGAAGCTTTGGAAGGAATTTATATTCTATTAACTGACCTAATGATGAGACTGTTTATTCCAACCATTTACAAACACAAGGGATTACGCAATGATCTGACATAATTTCTGCTAGCAGCTGGAAAACTCTGCTCAACATCTGTCAGAAGTGCTGTTCTCATAATTAATCAAAACTGAGTAAATTAAAATGATATTACAGTTTCTATCTATCTATCTATCTATCTATCTATCTATCTATCTATCTATCTATCTATCTCTTTATCATAACTTTTTCCTTTTGGAAGGCGAAATACTTTTGTAAAAACTCAACAATCTCTTGTGTCATTTCTGTGGCCTTTAGTTACATTTTGTCTCATAAAAATGTAGAACACCAGAACATGTGTCACTGCATCAGAAGCTTCATTGAAGTAATTAGCACTGGTTATTATTTATATATTGGCAGCTTGCTTTGAAATGGTTGCTTGCTATTTTTGGAAGCATGGACAATTTTGACTAGGGTCCTCAGTTCTGAAAAGGCAAAATTGCTGTGGGGACTATTATATAATTTTAAAGCCCATTAAAAGAATAGAGTGAAATAGGAAAGAAGTAGGAAAAAAGGTTAGCCCTTTCATTACATCTACAAGTGTAAGTAGAAAAGCAAAGTGGTTCAGTGAAGGAAAGATTCCCCTCCCCATAATTTGAATTTGCTCTGGCTAATTGTACTTTGAGACTATCTCCATTGATCTCTGCAACATGAAATAACATGAGAGAAAATCTAATTTTCCAGATTAAGAACTCTGGTTCTGAACTAATTTTAACTGTGACTCTAACTCTTAGCATTGGGTTTATTTCTTCTAATGTGCATCAAAATCAGTTTAAAGAGTACGACTCTGGAATTGTCTGTTTCTGCTCACTGACTTGAGCAGCTTGGACTAACTACTTTGACTTACACATGTTCCATTTATTTATGTTTCTAAACTTGAAGCATCATAGTGTCATGTTTAATCTCTTTATATTTCAGCTCAGTTGTAAAATAGGGATTATTGTGGTATCATCTAAGCACATTTTGTGTGGGAAACTGTGCATAAGAAGTTACACAAATTCATTTGAGGTGTTGCAAGTGCCACAAAAAATCATGACACCTCAACTGAGAACAGATTCAGTGGCAGAAGACTCAGGTTGTTACAACCTCCACTTACTTTCCTTTTAAGAAAATAATAATTAAAAAAAACCCTGTAAGGCTTTATGTGGTGGGAATGATTAATTTCCTTATAACTAACATAGGATTTTCATGCTATTTTTTGCAGATTCAGTAAAAGCTGGTTTTTGAAATTAATTCTATCGTCATTTATCCTACCATTAACATAGAAGCCAGAGAAATTAAGCTACGTAAAATGGATATAAGTGACAGCAGAACTGGGATTGAGACTAGTTCTGTGGTTCTGTGATTTGACACACATCTCTCTATCCACTGGTGGCAAATGATACTTTTGGCAATAGGAAAAGCCACATAGCTGGTATATTGGATGATAACAGTTCTTAACTGTTAAGAATGTCCAGCCCTATGCAATAGGTTTAATATATGTCCTGACCTAGTTGCTTTTTTTAAATAAGTCCATCATTTATAGGTCTTGTAAAGTCTACTCTGTCTCCCAAATAAGCCATTAGGTCATCAGGCCACATAATTTATTAAAGTTCATTTTGTGAACAGGGAGTTCTTCCGTGAGGATATTGTTTCCAAAGGAAGTTAGGAAGAAATTTGCCAAAAAGGAACCAAGGTTAAAAATTCAACAGATATCCGTCCATTACTCTGGAGTTCCTCTAAAAGATGTTTCTGAACAGATGTGAGATGGAAGTACAAATAAAACTTCCAGTGAAATGCTGAAGTGAAGGGTACTTATGTGGTAAGCTGCATCTCCAAAATTAAAACCACTTAAACTAGAGTGAAGAAACCCCAAATCCTTGTACCTAGTATGCTCACTGTACTAGAATACAAAAACAGATCCACAAGAAGATTCAGTCTTTACAACTATTTCGGATTCGAGATTCTCAATTTTCATATCTCAGCAGTTACCTCACTATTCTGTTATATATGTGCCATTTGGAGCCTGCTGGAATGTCTTTGTCTTGCGAATGGTAGGCATCAGGACACATCTCCTCCCTGTGTGCCAGGCATACCCAGAGTATATGTCCTACAGCTGTCTTTGATGGGCAGGTATCACCTACTAGCTGCTCATATTATATATCATGCTTAGTACAGAAACTAGTTTGTGCAAAAGCATCCTATCATCATTCACTTCTTTACCTAATAATTGACTCATTAGAGTATTCAACCAGCTGTGAGAGGTGCTATTCCTTCTAGCTTGCACATGTGTCAATCTGGACACCGTATTTCTGAAATTTGTACATAAAAACACCAGGCTTTGAGTGCTGATGAGTGGGGAGAGAAACAAGATCTCTTTAGCTTTCCTGCTGATCTATTTTTCTTTACACAGCAATATTAAACATGCATTGGACCAAAGAAACACTGAGAATCACTTTGGAACATAATGATGGAGAATCTCAACTGACAGTGGAAGGATCTGCTAAGAGTACCTACCCCAGTGAGGCACTTTGTACAAAGTGGAATATGTTCAACAGCTGAAAATGAGAAAACCTTGATCCTGGCTCTCTGACAACCACTGATTGACTTTTTGTGTGAGATATCAGATCTGGAAGGAAGCACAAAAGAAGATTTCATTTGTATTTCTTCACATATCACATTCTTCACACATACCTACTGAACATTAGGCTTTTTGTAGAATAGGAGAAGGCATCATGAATTCTTTCTACATTGCTGAGTAGATGTGTAAAAAGGGGCCCTATCTGGCATATGTCTTGGAATGGCTTCACAACAGAAAATCCTAAATACAAGTAGTTGTTTAACTTAATAAGAGATGTAGAATCTATTTTGCCTTTCACCACAATATTCATTACTGGCCAATACGACAACTTAGATTGCTGCCATCTCTGGAATATCATCATCTATTTTACAGAAAACCTAGATGGACATTAGAACCGCAGATTGTCCTAAGCCACAAGATGCCTGGAGTATGGGGGCTGCAGTCCTTCCAGGACAGGGCTCCTGCATGATTAGAAGCTGGAAAATGCTGTAGTCCCATTTCTCAGGGCTATCCTCAGAGAGGTTTTGAACACACACTTTTAAGACACCATGGCAGGAGTTCCAAGTGCTGTCTGGCTTGGTGTTTGTAGGTACTGCTGCAATCTTGCAGACAGTAGTTGTTAGTATTTTGTCAGCAAAAAAAAGTGTCAGAGCAACTACTAGATGCCCTATAGTAATTACATGCTTAATGAGGCCTATTGTATTACAGCCGTAATATTTTAATGGGAAATGATTAATGCCTCTTCTGCCTCCAAACAGCTGACTATAGTGCATAATTTTTTAATCAGTTTAAGTTAATACATACCTCCTTTGTAGCTATGATGAATAGCACTGCCTTACCTTTAACACATATTATCAGTCTTCTATGCTAGCAACTGTGTGACTTCATGGACAGATGATAGCTCCCTGTGTTAGTTTTCAACCAGATCAGCTTCCCTATCCAGATGCCAAATGGTTATGTAATAATTTGGGCTGTAAGGGTGGAAAAGGATGGTATGCACTTTTGGAGTGACAGGGTATGTAAAAGACTGGCTTCAACCAAACATATTCCCTTATGTAAAGGCTTTTGCTTCTACAATGAGGATTAAAAGATTACAACAGAGATGATCATTCTCTGCAGTGGAAAACAAAAAAAGCTTTTTTTTTTGTTTCTCTGTCCTTAGAGCCTATATCTGCAGGCACTCTAAATGTCAAAGACAGAATCAGTAGAAATTTCATTTATGGCGTTTAAAATCTGTACTTCTTCAGATGGGAATATTACGTAAAGAAAACATCGAGGAATCTTAATCATTTCTCAAAGATTTTGATACAATAGCCCTTAGGATGGAAGAAAAATCAGTTTTGGTTATCTTTCAACCTCAGTTAATTTAAACAAAAAGACAGAATATCAAATACACTTTATCTTGTATACACAGTGGAACATGTCATCTAATAACAAGAAACAGATCATGACCCTAGAGTAACTCACCTCATTTAGAGATAATGGAATACAATCAAATATAAACAATTTGAAACACAAGTGTAATGCAGTCTTTGCCTGTGATGTTTGAGAGCAGATTAGCTCTATAAAGTGATTTGAGGCAACCTTTATCGCATGTCATTTTGAACAGCTCAGCAGCATTAGAAGTGTTTGCTAGCATAAGTATTAAAATATTGTTGCTACTTGTAACCAAACACCTTGTCAGAATTTAATAGTAGCTTCTTCATTATCCAAATATTTATGAAGGTTGGATTTGACAAACATTGTGTAAAGTTTCCAAGATAAGATTGGTTCAAGAAATTACTAAGATTATTTAATACAATGCCCATCTTGCTTCCTATGTCTGCAGTGCAGTGCATGCATTACTTTCAGTTGATTCATTTCAGGAATAAATTATTAAAGATACACCAAATCTGTGAGAGGATTGTGTTATTAGAAAGATGAGTGGCATTCCTTGGAATAGACAGTTGTGAATGGGAGACAGGTGGTAAGCATGGAAATTTCTCAAAGATGAACTATACCATTGATGTAGCTTCCCAGTACTGCAACCAGATTAGTTTGGAAATTGTTTTGAAAACAAATTAATGAAAACCCGTTGTTTGGAAAATAAATTCCCTATACTTTGAGTGCCTTGTTTTCACAATATTGACACATTACCTACATGTTTTTCACACTAACTTTATTTGTCCTCTGAGCAGCTCAAGGTTGTTTTGGTTGCTAATGACTCAGTGTAGGAAGTGGAATTTATTTCACAGTTTATCAGAAACTAAATTAATGGATTATTGAAAAATCAGGCACTTAGACTATGGATTCTTCAGGAGATGTCAATTCTATGATTACGTATTTCTACAGTGCATGCTCAACTCCAGTCTTCATATTAATGGATTAATAGCAATGGCAAAAGGCATGTCTCTGTCACAGGGTACTACCACCATTCTTCTTCCTGTCTGTCCACAGGCAAATCTGTCCCCGTAGTAGCTGTACCAAAGCAAAATCATTATTCAGAATTCTCTAAGTGTGTGCAAGTCTTCTCACAGAAAAAAACTAGAGTGTTGCTGTTAAAAACAATGTGCTTCATATAGCTAGGAAGAGAATAAGTTGACTAAAGTAATGTTTCTACTACTATACAAGTACCTAAATAGTATAAAAATAGTTGGACAGAACTATTTTCTGGGTAAAAATGTAGTTAGAAAATAAATAGTTTTACATGTTTTCAGAAAATGTGGACAGTGTCAAAATATTGATACTAATTCCAGTCTGGCTTTCAAGACAAAGAACCACAAAAAGGGACAGGAATAGGGAAAGAGAAGAGAAGTAAAACCTTCCAACAATTGTGGAAGAACTGTTCAAAGCCTAGCAGCTGCTGACCTTTGAAGTACATGCTGAATGAAGTAACACATATAAGCTATAAGGCCTATATATATATATATACCTTGAGTCATGTTGAGAAACAGCATTGTACATCTATATTCCTGTGTTTATGTGCATAAGAAAAAGGAAGACAAAAGGGAAAGAGAGAGAAAATACTTAAAAGACTTCTTTTGTAATCTTATTCAGGTGCCCTTGAAAACAAAGGCTCAACTATTCTCCAAATCTTTTAACTATGTCTTATGAAATGGTATTGTCTCATCTATCAGTTTCTCTAGATCCATGCAGTTAGTTCTGTTTTTCTTCATATGTTAGGTACAGTCTAGTAAATGAGAATACTCTTGCAATACCAGCTGAAGCCCTCACTATGAATTTCCTTTGGCACAGTGGTTCTAAGTGGCCCGTGAATTGTGTGGTCCCTCAGGGAAAGCAGATATGACCCCTAGCTCACGTAGTTGTACACAGTGTAGTGAAACATACTCAGATAAGTCAACATGGTGAGTCAGAAAAATGAAATTATGAAAAGGCAAACGTAATGTTAATTTTAAGAACATTGGGTTTTTTGTAAAGGATTTCCACTACTTAATAAGCTTGTTCATATGCTCTGCTTCTGCAGCATTTGACTTTCAGACGAATTTGAGTTGTTTCAGCAGAGACAGAGCCTTGGTTCCTCTATAGGAGCACTGCTTTGGTCTGTGTGGTAACATCAACATATGAAGCAACTAAGGTCAATTAATGACTTCTTCTAAGAAGTGGAGACCAAGGCACTGCCTGTTCAAAGACTGTAGGAAAAACACATCTGGAAGTCTGAAACAAGAAAGGAACTAGACACTATTTGCTTTGAGGGCTGTCAGGCTCTTTTCCTGTCTTTCCTTTCTCTTACATTGTTTTTGCCTGAGATGCCAGTTGGATGAGCAAGGTAATTAGGAGTGACACGCAGCCTGTGGATGTAGCCAAGTCGTGGTTGGAGTCTGCTGCTGTTCGTGTCATGGATACAGTCAGACAAGGAAAGTTATTTCCTGCACTTAATATGTGATCAGTCATTTGGAAGGTAAGCATGATTGGAGGAAAAACAACTGTTAGAAATAAATGGACCAGAAGAGAATGGTCCTGCTTCTTGTTTGGCAATCAGTTGCTATTCTTAGACGCTTTAAAGGTGAAAAAAATCTAATAATACATTTATAATACTTAACCTTGGGGGTTCATGAGGTTTGAAACTTCTCTATAAATACAGAAAGTAATGTAAACCATCAGAATTACTAGCATCTGCAATTTTGTGAGTTTATTCAGCTACAACTGCTATCCAGATCTTTGTAAATGGCTTGTCCTTTGAAATATCACTAAACAAGTTGTATCAGCCACAACTTTTGGCATTCTCTGCTAAAGAATAAAGATATGAGTTCTGTGAAATCCTATCACAAAACATCCAGAAGGATCCTCATTCAGCTCTTAAAGAAAACTAATGAAAAACTGAAAGTGTGGGATTTGTTTCACTGGCATGGGATGTTCAATAATGAGCATTATAGGATGTTCACCATGAACATTTTGTTTCCTTTTTTTTTTTTTAAGTAGATGTTGGAAGTAAGTGTTTTAAAGTTATTTGTTTGACCTTAGATTCTTATTTTAGGATATGATTGATTGCTCTCATGAGGTTCTTTCTATTCAAATGTAAAGGAGGTCAGTGTAACTATGATGTATTTTGAGCTGGTTGAGTGGAAACTGCCCAAATCAGTCTTGTCAGAAAGGGGATCTAGAAATCAAATTTCTCCATTCCCACTTTAGGTCCCTTTAAGTGTTATAGTATCATAATAATGCATAAAATCCCCACAGAATATGTTGTGTTCACCAATATGTAAATTTCTTTTGCTAATTCTTTGCTAATTCTGCAAACAAATCTGCATAGCTCCTGGTTTATGTAAATGAACAAGTCTCTGATTTCGGGGTCAGAATATTAATCTCACAGTAATTGCCTACATTGTGATTTATATATCTCGCTTGTGTGATCCAAGAAGATACTCTGCTTGTGTACTAAGATTATACATGAATCTAAAGTCTGGCCTCTGGCTAACACTTCACCAGTTCAGTGGAAGAGCATCACAGGAAAATGTCATTCTTCTCTAGCTGTGTGTTCTTGCACTGTGTAATCCCTTTCTAGAATTGATTAAAATTCATTTTATACAAAGATTAAGGGAAAGAAGGAGATTTCCATCCATTGGAATCTCAAGAGGTTTAACAAGAGTAAGTGTAAGGTACTGCACCTGTATGGGGACAATCCCTGGTATAAATACAGTCTGGGGGATGAACAGATTGAGAGCAGCCCCACCAAGAAGGACGTCAGGATGCTGGTGGATGAGAGGTTGAATGTGAATATAATCTTATTTCAGTTCTGAATGTGTTTTAAAGATCTGTGGAGAGAGAGTATTCTCAGTTTACTGCCTTCCCCTTGGCACAAAGTTTGCAGACAAAATATGATCCTCTAATAACACTGAGGAAAGGCTTGTAGTTTTGAGTCAAGAAAAAGATCTGGCAGTGCTATGAAGAGACAAGAAACCCAGGATTTTAAAAGCTGATCTCAGGAATCAATAACACACCTGTTATTTTTTGTCTTTCTGGTTTTAGTGAAGCCCCAAATAATATATTGTCAGGGGATGAGAAAAGGGAAAGGAATTCTACTGTAAGAAAAGGGACTCCATACATTGAGATTAGTTCCGGCACAGTGTTTACTTTTCTTTTTTTTTTAGTAAAATCTGAATTCTTGGTGATAGTTTGAACATTCTTTATAGATAAGTCATATCAATAGTACTTGGTTGTGATTACATAAAAGGATCTTAAGGCTTTAAATGTTAAGTAAGGAAAATCAATATCTGAGGACTTCCCAGAAGTCCTGTCCAAACAGAAGATTTATTTTTCAATAAAGTACCATGAACATGAGTGTCCAATTAATCCATGGGAGCAATGTTAACAACAAAAATGAGTGCAATAACACAAAAACCTGCTAACACAGAGGTAAATAGAAGCTGCGCAGTTGACATAAATCATTCCTATTTCACTTTGCTGCTGACGCCACTCATCTGCTTCTGGAACTAATGTGTAGGATTCTCATCCCATAAAAGACAAAATCAAATAGTAAAATACAAAATGTTTATGAAGGACTAGATTCTCCTTGATTCTGCACTTTGTATTGACTCTGCTTTCCTAGGATGCCTGACTGGAAGAGTTTTAAGGCACTAGAAGAGTAAAGCAGATGCACACCTGACCCACACTGATAGAACACCAAAAAGTCTGGTTAGTCCTATGGTTACTTGAGACAACCACTCAGAGCTCACAAGGGGTATTTTCTGCTTCATGTGGGTGTATGACAGCTAGTCAAGTTTAGGCTCAGACATCTTGGGTCAAGTCAGAAAGACCTAAGCCTATTTTTCTTTTTTTTCCTCTCTTTTTTGTTACCCTTCATTAATTTTCTGTTACATTTTTTTACCAAAGCTGTTCATCCATCACCTTCCTTTGGATAAGTCTCTTATCAAACAAAAGTATGATGTATTTTGCTTACTGAAGTTTATAAAAATCTGTGGAAAAGCACTTAGCTCTTTCAGATCTAATCCAGCTTTTACTGAAACTTGAGGCACAACTTTCACAGATTTGCTGCAGCTGGGTCTAATGCAGTCTTAGATGACTGTACTTCATACCCTTGAAAAGGACACAGGTAGAAGCAGTAGAAGTGGTGGAACACACAGTGTTCTCCATTGAATAAAAGCAAATGAATGGCTGGTTGTTCTTATATGGGGGTTCTTATACAATCAGATGGAGAGAAGAGGAAAGAATTGAGACCTACCCCAGAAAAGAGAAAGATGGGGGTGAGAGAAGGGACATAAAGAACAACAATTGTGAAAGTACAAGTTAAATAAATATAACAGTGATTCCAGGGGAAAGCTGATGGCACTTCTAAGGTGCCCGGGACAGGTGGGAATTGTGCCACAGAACTTCATACAGTATAACAGTGTAAAGAGAAAGTAGGCCTGTTATGGATAATTAGGGACAGATCCACTACGATTCTCCACCTGCTTCTCTCCACATCACTAATGCAAAGCAGATGGACCTTTATTTGGAACAGCTGGATATGCCAGGTTTAGAGCACCTTTGTGTCGCTGGTGCAGATCAGCTCTTGGCTTCTACTTCCTCCACATGACTTTTGGGGACAGCATAAACCATCCAAATTTTGATGTTACCATCCAGAAAAAAACAAGAGTAGGTTCATAAAATTGTAACTGGTTGACTTTTTTTTGTTTGTTTATTTCATTTTTTAACTGTCTTTCACCTAATTATCACAGACCTCAATTGAGAGAGGAGGGAAATATGAACATTTTGAGAACAATTAAAGATGTATTATTTTATGAAGTAAATATTGAGTAAAGGACAGCTTTAGGTAAGATTTTATCTGCAGAATTATCATCAGAGTGTATGGAGTATGGAGCACATAGAAGGAAGTAATTCAAGTAACTGCCCTTTAGAAATATCTGGGTTTGTTGTTTTATTGAATAAGTTGCAAACAGCTTAGTTTGAATGCTTGCTATTTATTTAGCTAGATTTTTTTTAAACTTCCATTCTAGAATCAGATGTTCAAGCCAAGGTCCCTGTGAGGTAATTTCCCTACCAGGAAGTCCTGAGCTAATCCTAATCATCAAACAAAACTGCAGTACTGAGAGTCTGGACAAGAGCATGCAACTTTGGAAAATGTTTCTTTGAGCAATTAGCTAAGAAACTGCCATGGAAAGTTTTCATCTTGTTCCTTGACCCCATCTTTTCTTTCCAGATGTTCTGTGGTGTTTGCTCTGACTGCATCTGCAGTACTCAATAAAAGACTGCCAGGAAGTGAGTTCGAGCACTTTACCCCACTGTGCATCTGGTAGGCTGCACCCTGCTATGGACAAAGCAAGGCAGATCTTCCCAACTTTCCATGAGGAATTGGTTCTACTGGGGTCCGCTCCTAAGCAAGGGATGTGTGTCAATTGATGCCACTCAGCAGCAGAGCAAGGGTTTGGCCTCTGTATGTTATTTATTTAGTTGCACAGTTATGACTTGTGGGATTACAATTCACCCAGAGAAGTATGATGAAGACAAATATATCATAAAAGAAAGACAGGACACAATCTTTTCTTCTGTCATCTACCAGCCACAGATACACATATATTAATATGTCTCATGGAACTCTTGTGTTAGACTCCTCTACTTTAGGTCCTTTCACCTTCAGCTGGGCTGGAACCTTTTATGGAGAGAGAGGGAGGGAGCGAGGGGGAGAGAGATCATGTACTGTGAGGTAATTAAAGTTAAAAGCAACAAGTAGGAAAAAAACCCCTTTTCTAGAAATCACTGTTGATCTTTTTGGCCTCGATCTGATTAACAGTCAGCAGTTTCCTTTTTTGTTTTTTTTTTCCTTTAATTCTAAAACTGTGGGAATGTATGCAAGAAAGACCTTCGGTTTCTCGTGTGATTCATCTTTGAATTCCTCCAGTTACAATCTCAATCCATTAAGCTCCATTAATACATCAAGAAGGCTGAGGGGTTAATGACAGCTACTGTGGCAAATTGCTTTTGTTTCTTTGGTGTGATTTTTTTTTTAAATTATCTTTATAATTATTTGTGAAACCAGAATTGAAAATACTTAAACAGTTAACATATGGTATGGTACATACAAGTTATCTATTCCCTGCTTCAAGGGGCATTGATGGATCCAAAATGTTGTAAACTATAATACTTTTAATACCTAATTACATTGCATTTAACAAAAGTTTACATGGCTATTGTGTCAAGCCAGGAGTCATTTTGTGATGACACCATGTCACCTTCATGAACTGTCTCCGTATTAGCTCTGCAGCTGACTGGTGTCTTTGTTGCAGTCAGCAGCAACTGGTACCAATATTTCACTGAAAAACGAGACTGTGAATCTACAGGGATGCAGTTATATGAGACAGGCTGAACGTGAGTAACAGTTTACTGCTGCTGAGAGGAACTGTCTTGTTTCCTGTTCGATAGCTTTTTCACTTATTTTCCATTCTCATCTGCTGACTCCTTCCCTCCTCTTTCACCAGCTCTCAGGCACATCTGTCCCTTGGGCTCTGTGTTTTCTAGCAAATTATATGTACCCCGGACTGTAGTCTGGCACTGAGACCAGCTGGAAAGGAGTAGCACCCTCCCCATCCATCACACTCTTAAAACTTCCAGCGGTTGGTGGCCATATGCAAGCTGCCTATGTGGCATGTTTTCTTGTCCATGGTGGTTTTGCAGCTGTTCCTAGGAATTACTGGAAGAGAGGTAGTTAACCTGTGCCAATACCACACCAAGGTCATTAAAATACGTTACTGTAGACAGCATAAACAACCCAGTTCCAGTGCCTTGGAGTGTTTCCTGGTACTGTTTAATATATTATCATTGCTGTAACTCAGAGAGCTGATTCCTCTGAGTGACCTAGTAGGCAACCAGCTCAACCGAAACGGAAGAAAAAAAGCCATCGACTCGTTAGGGATCAGATCACAGAGGTTGGGAGGGATGAGAACAAGGGTATAATTCCAAGAACAGAGAAGGAGAGATGGAATAGAAAAACAGAGTTTTCAGTATTAATTTTTTATGTATTGTCTAGCTCTACCTTCCTTAACAGTATAATTGGAAATTTATACATGTAATTAAAGATGTATACATATAAATGTACACAGAAGAGGACTTTGTTCTGCAGTGACAGCAATCCACTGCCACTTCTCGGGAGGCTGGATCTGCCATCTAATTTGAATTTGTAAGAAATTCCTAGCCTTTTTTCCCTCCTCAAATCGAGTCCTCCCGTTAAGACTGTAAGCTAACCTAGTGCATTTTGCTTTAAAGGGACCAATGAGAGCTCACACAAGCAGTTTAAATTGTAGATTGGAAGAGCTGATAGCATTCAGTAAGACAAGAAGAAGGAGATGACCCTCCTTCAACCTCTTACTGTGACATATCTGCATCCAAAGAGAGTGGTAGGTGTATATAGCTTTCAGAAAAGTCTGTGCTCTCCACTGAGTCAACACTTCGGCATTCAGCAGCAGTGCCACTGCATTAACACAGGCAGCCCCTGCCCTGGGACACAGATGTTCAGCTGGACTGAGGAAAAGGCTGCAAAATCAATCTTACATACCTGCATAAAACCAGTTGTTTAGGTTTATTTCTTTTTTTTCCTCCCCACATCCTCAGCTTTTTAGTCTAGGTCATCCTATTATCACATGGGAAAAAAAATCTGAAGTCAAAACTTCTGAATCTGGCATTGCTTATGGGTCCTGTGAATTGAGAATGTCTGTCATGCTACAGAGTGATCTAAATGGTCATTATAAAACTGTTCCCAATTACAAACATATTTCATGTTTGTTTTTTTTTTTTTAAACCCTTTCTTTCCTTGTGCAGATACAACTACTAAAAAAAACCCCAAAACCAAGCCTCTGAGATTCTGAGTGTTCTGGAGACACTTCCTAAGGATAAGTTTCTAGTATGTACTGTTTAAAATTCCTTGCCCGCTAATGGATATTGGAAGGTCTGTGTTCAGTCACTCCACTTCACATTTAATATTTCATGGATATCAAGATTCTCACCCCATATCTAGTCTCTATTTTTTCTTCTGTAACAGGTGGTCTGCTTGGTTGGGGTTTTTTTGTTCGTTTGTTTGGGATTATTTTTAATTTTAATCAGAAATTGGAGATTTTAGGTTGGTAAACTCATTTCTTAAAGTGAAGAGTCTAGAAGCCTTGAGATCTGACAATTTGGTCTGAACCTGTGAAAAACATTTGACTTAGCAAAGTCGTGCAAGTCTTAACAGAATTAAAAGCACACATGCTTGAGTCTCATTAAAACAACATCCTCATGTCCTTTTAAAGCAGCTTTTAATTTCCATCCTTGAGATCTGACTCCTCTGCCCTTGCTTAACAAACCATTCTAGTTCAAAATTTACCAGTGCTTGCTACTGCAATTCCAGAAGTTCTCCTGATTTGCACATTTGCATAACTTTGAGGAAATTGTTTTGTGTTGCAGCTTTACAACTGTAAAACAGCAGGAAGCTTCCTTTAAGTGCGTATTCAAAATATGAAGAATAACTTTTGCTCATGAAAAATGATAAAAAAGTAAAAAAATATGTTCAATGTTTATCCCATTTTCTATTTAAACTAATAGAATTTGTTTTAGGTTTATACTTTGTTGCTTTGATATAACATTGAATGTCAGTTGTCTCCATCGAGGTCTGAATATAGTTTCATATTCATTGTTTCTTGTGAATTAATGGCAACCCAGTGTTTAAATAAAATAATTTCCTGAGATTGTCCCTGACTTCAGCCTTGGAAATCCTTTTTTGAACAAATGTGTCTCAGATAAACAACCAAGCAGATGTGCAGCTCATGTGGTTTGGGAGCATGCTGTTTTAGTGGCCCCAGTTGTGAATAAGGCAATATGCAGATGTTTTATTGCTACTGTCATAAGTAAAGCATCTGTTTGGGGGTTGCACAGAAGTATATCCGTGTTTAATGTAGTTTGACTGATTCTTTCTTAACTTTCATAGATCCATCAGCTTCCTTCTTCTGTTTCCTAGTGTTAATTCTATTGCTTTTGTCATTTCCATTACTCTTTCACCCTTGGGCATCTATGTAAGAAAATTCTCACCTGCAGAATGTGTGTGGGTACATTTATTCTAGCAGTGAATGGCCTGAGTTGAAAGCAATATTCTAGTCACCCAAATACATTGCTACATCTTTCAGGTTATCTGCCATGGCTAAATACCACCTGCAGCCAAGTATGAGTGCAACTCTGTCAGTGAGAGGAGCATCTTAGTGTCCTGAGAAAACAAAAGGAGATTGTAAGAGAGTAGTTGGAAATGTCAACACTCCTCTTGTTTGGTGACTCCTCTTCCAGGAACTTCAATCTGTAATGGACCAGTTAGCATAGCTTTAGTGTTGTTTTACTTTGGAGTGAGAGAATTTTGGATGTGCCTAGGAGATGGGTTTAAAAGGAGCCAACTGTAGAGCTGACGGTATAAATTATTTTCAGTTTTTGAGGAAAGGAAGGAAGGAGGGAAGGAGGGAAGGAGGGAAGCCCCCCACTCTCCTCCAAATAAGATTCCAAAGTCACTGATACTGGATTTCTACTGGAATGATATGGTTAATTGACTGATTTGAAATCATGCCATTAAAAATTTTTGGCCTCATAGAAGTGAAATGTTTTTGCAATTTTAAAGGCATTTTCTAAATTTTTAATATAACTTTCCTTTTGGTCTGGTAAAGCATCTGTTTCACAGAAGATGTTATGGAAAATAGAGGCCTCTTGGAGTGTGGTCTTTGGATCACTACGTACATAATGGATTTGGATAACAAAAACCCTAAATGCTACCTGCCTAACTTCCTAAATTAGCAAAGATGCATGGATACTGTTATGCAAAACAACCTCAGTAGACCACTTTGCGTTAATTGATAAGAAGCTGAGGGTACTTAGTTTAAGGAATCCCTTCAGTGGACTTCAAGTGGCAGCAAGAGAAGAGCAGAGTTAAATAGTAATTAATGGCATGAGAAGCTTGGAGCCAAGGAGTCCCTTGGTGTGAAAAGCAAGTAAGAGCAATCCTCCCAAACAGGGAACTTGTTTAATAGATGGACCTTAGAGGAATAGACTATATAGTCACCTACAAAAACAAAAATAAAAAAAGACAGAGAACGTAATCATAGGCAGATTAGGTGGTGTCAGTGCAGGCTTTAAGGAAACAAGACTGGAGGAAGAGGATTGTCAGTGTGGAAGAGATGTGCAAATTTACGAATATTTTGCTTTGTTATGCTGATGATGCAAAGAGAAGACATTTTATTAGCATAAGAATCCTCAAAGAGAATCAAAGTGATTTAA
>VWZD01008413.1:173699-199982 GCA_013396695.1 Sakesphorus luctuosus | reverse complement strand
TTTTATTTCAAAACAAAACGTTTTACATCTCTTAATTATGTGTGAATTATAAAGCACTCACGTCCTCTTCCTTTGTAAAATGCACAATACAGGTGTATTCCACCAGAATTAAAAGCATAGTATTGATTGCACGTTCTCCTTACAAACATCTACACAGGAAGAGTGATACTTTATCAAGTATTGGTTTTGTGACAGACTTCTTATTAACCATGTAGTCTGAAGGACACCTGTTATAACGATGTGTGGATCAGCTTTTATGACTGGCCTTTCATTTGTCGAAAGAAGCCAGATTTGCAATGTTGCTCATGTCTTAGGCCAAACCCCTAAGAACTTAGTTCTGACTTCTGTGGCGAAGCTTTGCTCTGGACTTTTACTCATTGCCTAAAAGCAGAATTTGAGTTATGGAAATTGGAATCTAACCAAAATGAAAAAAAATCAAAACTTATATATGTCCATCTAAACCAAAATTTCAGACCAAAACTAGCTATGAAATCTAAACTAATTGCCACATCAACAGTTACTATATAGCAAACATATAGTATATGGTGGTGAACTCAAACTTATGGCTTTGAGCACACACATATTAACAGAACAACCTCCAATTTCTAGAATCAAATTGTGATTTTTTTCATGACCCTTCACCTTCTAACTTGTGTATATCCATCACTGTTAAAGTATTTCAGTTTAAGGGATTAATTTTTATCAGACAGGCAAGTCTGATAAAAATTGGAATTTTATTCCATTTTCAGCAGTCCCTGGCTTCTGGAAAACAAGTGCTTGGCAGTATGTGTTAATTGAAATCATCCATCATAAACAACATTGGAATTTGAGATATGTCAGATCCCTGGCTTGAAAAGCAATGTGCTTTTGGAAATGCTGGAAATACAGTTCAACAACCACTAGGCTATGCTTAATTTTAGTGAAAGATTCTCATTGCTGTGTTATCTTTCAGCATAAACTAATGCTGAAACTCTAGAAGATACAATATGTTTAGGAAAAATGAAGTTCAATTCCTTCATTACATGACAATATATAACACAAGCAGATCCAGCTAAGATGGTAATTGTTATTGAAAGGTCTTCAACTTAACATCTTATAGAGGTTACATATTTTTTTCTACCACATTTTCTTCTCAGGAAAAAAAAAAGATTGAACAGATTGTTGTAGCTTGCTTTGTTCACATGGGCTTTTATGGGATTTTGCATACATAGTATTTCATAATCAAGAGGTATAGTAAATCTTGGGCAGAATTCCGAGCATGAGAATAGGGAACCATAAGGACGTGTCAGAGTCACAGGAGCAGAGCAGCAGAAAAATGGGGATGTTTTGGTTGTGTTAGTCTACTTCTATTCCTGTTCTAACAATGAAAACAAAGGTAGTTTCTTTAAGTCTGTCTTCTAAGTGGTGAAATTGTATTGAGAGAAGTAGAAGGAAGGTTAATATGTAGGCCAGATATAAACTGAAGTGGTAGGAATAGCTTAAAGCAGGAAAGATCATTGAGTATGAGTTATATTTCTGTTCCATGACTATGACCCCTGATCAACAGTTTTCACCTTCCCAGATGTATAGTAGAAAGAGACAGAATTTGCTCTGGTTTTGTTAGTCACCTTCCCTGCTCTGAGACCAAGATGAAGTTTTGTGACAGATTAGCTGGGCAGAAAGGATGTTTTCGCTTCCCAGCTGAATAACGATTTTGCAGGGAGAAAATTTAAATTAACAATCTGAAAATTTAGAAGTCAGAAATAATGTAGTCAAATTCATAGAGATTTATTATCTATCAATTTGGAATTGGGAAGGGGTAACAGTAAAGTAGTCGTAGGACAGTAGCTATGAATCCCTATCACTGGACACTGAGCTTTTCTACCAGTGCTGTGACCAAGATGGTCATTTGTGCTGGCAGAAATCTGTCACAAAATATCACCTGATCATCATGGGATAAAGGATGGCTGGGTGCCAGTAACAGTCCGGGACCAAGGGGTATGGGGATTTATTAGAGGAGCAAGGGTGAACAGTCACAGAGAAGAGTGATAAATATTGTCTGATGTGCTACCCAATGTTTCTAAGAGGGTTAATAAAATTTCAAGTTACTTTACTGACGAATTGTGCATCTTGTCTTCCCTGATGCTGGGCTGAGGTGGTACACTTCACTTCTCAAGCCCATCCACAGAGGAACTATGTGCAGGACACTTGCGAGCAGTGAAGAAGCACAGTGTGCTATTCTATTGCTTTTAGAATGACACATTAACTACTGCTGCAGAGTTCGGAGCATTAAGAATAACTTATTTTGGGTAATGAAAGAAAGATCTTGATTCCTGGTTTGTAAAATCATCATTTATAATCAAGCCTTCAAAAATAAGACTTAAAGTTACTCAAGTTGTACATATAATAATAATAATGGCCAATCTTCGCGAACGAAGATTTGGGAAGGGCTCACCCCACATGGGTGTGCCCTCCGAGCCTGCGCAGTGGACTTTTTTTTTTAGGTGAGGCACAGCGAGCGCAAAGCAAAGCTGGCCCCACCATTTAAGTCCTAAGGTTCATTTGCCACGGCAGAGCAAGCTTGGACAGTAACACTGAGGTCCTTAGGACTATCTACAGCACCCAGTACTAACCGGGGCTGACCCTGCTTCGCATCCGAGATCTGACTGGATCGGATGGCAGGGAGGCATTGAACTGCCGGGGGGGGGTCCGTACACTGAGACTCGAACTCGCGACCTAGGAGCCGGAGTCGAGAGTCCTCTCCACTACGCCACAGGACCGCCCCTCGAGTTGTACATATCCATTATCTAAACAAATGGGATTACATAACTAAAATGTAACTTGTGAGGATTTTTTTATTTGATTAATGACAGTGATTTTGAGTGGATATACAAAATTAGCTCTTTTTCTCAAAGAACTCTTAAATTTGGAACTATAATGGATTTTTTCCTGAAAAAAAAAGCCAAAACCAATAAAATGCCCCATTTTTATTGTACTTCCTTGTTATTTTCCTTTCATTTCCTTTTTTCTCCATCATTTTCTTTGGCTGATGAGGAATGGGCAGCCTTTCATTTCCAGTGTGAACTTTTTAGTGGCAGATTGCATATGTGTGTCTAATTTTGCCATAAGGTGGATGACATTGTGAAACACCTTCTGGTTAGTTGAAGCTGAAGTTGCTGCAGAGTTCAGTAATGCTTCATCATTAAACAGCATTTAAGGGACACGTATTAGGCAAACACAGTGTCAACTAGCTTTTATTAACCAGTCTAGTGGACAACTAAGAGGGAGTTTTTCCTGTAAACCTGAGATAGTTAGGGAATTTGACTGTGTGTGTAATCTGTTTCTCTAAATCACAGAATTTGGGTGGGGTCGAAGATGTGTCTGTCATTTAAAGGACCGTCCAGCTTTGAAATTTAGCCTTTGCTTACCGCAGTCCATACTTAACTTTGCAAACTAGTAACAAGCCTTCCCTGCCTCTTTTTCCCCTTGGCAATATAGCTTTATTTATGAGAGAGACTCTACTCCCTTCTTGTTACTGTTGTTTTGTTTCTTTTGGTTGGTTATTTTTTTTTGGTTGGTTGTTTGGTTGGTTGGTTTGGTTTTTTAAAATTTGTGGTGATTTTAAGGCCTTCAGTTTAAATCAGAGTTCATCACATGCTAAACCACAGTTCATCATGTGCTAATTAAAATTGTATTATGCTTGTTTACTACATCTGTGGCGGTATATAGCATTGGCTGTTTATGTTAATCTATTTACTTCTGCTAATTCTCTTTGTTTCCTAGAGTTTAGGAAACTCTAGATGTAAACCTAGGAAGGAACCTGAAATTAGGAAGGGGTGTCAGTACACTTTAAATTTTGGTTCTGATCTCTGGCCACAATTTTACCTTGGTAACACCAGTCCACATTAAACAGTAAAGATAGATTTGAACTAGCTACATTAAAAACAAAACAAGCCTTGGAAAAAACTCTTGATGGGCCTCTGTTCCATACTGATGTTATAGATTATAATTGCAAATTTCAAAATAAATCAACTGGTTGACTAGACATATGTTTTGGATCCAATTATTTGTTCAAAAGGGTGAAAAACCTGCATTTTGTAGGCGATGACCATGAGGTAATTCTACAATTGAAATTTCTGGCATTTGAATGAGAAAGGAATGCAAAATATGATAAGGTTACAGAAAGATTTTCATATGGAGATGAAAAAAAAAATCTCCTGGACAAATATGAGAAAAATAATCAAACAATTTTCATGAGGTACTTATTTAAATTCCTCATCAGCATTAGGAAGGGTTTTATCCATCTGCAGACCTCAGATATATGCATGGAGTCAACTCACATAATTCTAGTTGCTGGTACCCGCATATTTAAAGACAGTGAATGAATTAAGGTGATAAATAATATTTGTACCTTAGCAGCATTTCCTATTTTGAAATAATTTGACAAGATAAGAACGGAGATAAAATCTATTATCCTAAAGAAAAAGCCTTGTATGCTTGTTTTGTGGGGGTTTGGGTCTTCTTTTGGGATTTTTATTTTAATGTGATTGGGGCAGGGATGATGTTGTTTGTTTGAAACTGTAAAATCATGACGCTGTGATCAGGACACCTTCTGTGAAACAAGTGTAGTACTGCTTTAGCTTGATTTATAAGGCTTATCTGAGGAATTAGCAGAGTATAAGAGATACTGAGCTGGCTTTGGGAATCTAACATTCTTATATCAGGGCCGAAAAAAACCCAGAAGAAATTTGCAGGGAAGGGTCATGCTATATCAGATTCCTAATACACCAACCTCCCAAGTGACTGAATGAGTGTAGTCATAACAAAACACACTGTTCCTTTATTCTAAGCACTGACAATGAGCAGGCATAGAAAACTTTCAAGCAAGTGCAGAACCATGACTTCAGAGGTGCTCTCAACTGTGGTAGAGCATTTCTAGGGAATATACATGTTGGAAGTATTATTTGTGCATGAATAAAGAATATATTTTAGTGTAGGAATCGGGGAAATGTGCTACATGGAGTGCTGTACCCTGACTACTCAAAGTACTTTTAGTGGCCTAATTAGAAAACAATTGTACTCTAGAAGCCTGGTTGATTTGAAGGTTTGTTAATTGCTATAATAGAACTGGGAAATTAGAAAGAAATTGCCTCTGACACTCATGAAATTTTTTAAAACAAAGAATGTTCTTACTTNTATCGGCCTTTTTAGCCACCAGCGTGCTTGCAGCAAGCGTGGGTAGTGCCCTTCCCAAATCTTCGTTCGCGAAGCCTAGCCATGATGATGATTTAAGAAGGGCAAAAGGCAGCCTCAATACATTGTGAGCCTTATGACCCTGTCAAATTTAAAAGAATATGCAAGCTAAACAGATATGATTATAAAAAAAACAAGTTTGAAGTATGTTTTTGGGATCATTCTCAAAGACAAAAAACTAGTCAACAAGTTGCCATAATCTTTCAGGCCAAGAGATGTTAAGCAGAGGAAGGATAACAAAGAGTTGACATGGTTTTGTTTTGTAAGAATATGTCTTCAACTCTAGCAATTGAGAGCAGAGCAACTTCACTGCTGATTTTTGCCTGAACAAAACTTGGAATATTTTTAGCATGACTGATCAAGAACAACTTTAGGAAAAGTAGCGAATTCTAATTAGATTTGATCTAGTCTGACAACTGAACAATGTTAAATTGGACAGGAGAACAGAGTTTTTGCAAGTTTACTGACCAAAATTAATTGCTCAAACCACAGCAAGACTTCTCTTTCTCGTTAAAGTACTTTTTTCAACACCTTTTGAATTTCTTTTCTAGCAGAGCTTGTCTGTTTCAATCTTTGTTAAATGTGGAAATTGTTGCGAGATATCCTTGCACTATTTAGTTTTATGCTGCCTTACGGAGTGAAGCAATAAATCTGGAGCTATAGTGCTGTTTAGGTGCTGTTTAGTCTGTGGCTTAACAAATATCTTTTCATATTTGTCAGAATATTACAAGAAGATAAGTGTGTACTGATATTTTACTCTGAAAGAATTAACATCTCCATCACATTCCCATTTATCAACAAAATTGGTTATAGGGAATTGTTCTTTACTAGCCGTCTCAACCAAAGGTCCTCTGGCTACACCTTCTGGCAGTCAAATCGCTGCAGCCATCTCTTAGTGACTGCTTCATTTTGTTAATTATTCCTCTGTAACTCCAAAACCGGTCCTGATTTCAGTGACCTTAGGAGTTCTGTGTGTGCTACTGTCAATTAAAAGGAAAGAGTGAGAATTAGAACTTTTTGTGGTTTTATTTATTTTTCTCTTGCTTGCTCTGTGAGGTTGCAAGTTGCAAATGAAACACGTGTTTATCAGAGCATTAAAAAGACCTAAGAAGCCTTATTATACTCACATTAGAAGAGTGAGATTTTGGTACTGGAGTGAAGGAGGGGATTTAAATGTTTGTCCTAACTTTGATTCAAGGAAATTAGCTTCTAAATTTGAGCTGGTCTTGGAGTCTTATGAGGAGTAAAATAATCCTCAAACTTGTGCTATTCAAAGTCAGTTCAGCTGCCCACTGGATTGTTTCCATGGGCTGTAGCTGAGGCAAGCTTAGCCTAAGACTGTTAACACTTACTACTTGGTTTGCTTGCCAAACCACAGTCACCAAGTGCCTTTGTAAATCTCCTCCAAAGGTGCTAGGGATATCACCATAGGGTTGGCAAATATGATGTGAAGCTTACGGGGACACGTAGTTTTCTGTAGTGGCAGCTGGAGGGCCATGTGGGATCTCAGATGAATCAGTGCAATGATGTGCGGAAACCAGTTTGGTGAAAGCGTCTTCATGTTTAAAAATAACATATGGAGAAAAACTATGTTAATAGGAATTTGTTCATGCAGCTTTCCCTTATAATAAATATAATAAGCATAATATAATAAATAATCTATACTATAATATAGTATAATATAATAAATATACTATACTATAATATAGTATAATGTAATATATATAATAAATATAATCATGGACCTTAATACAGTATTCACAAGCAGCACAGGCAAGGCCAAATCCACGTGGGTAGAGCTATTTCCCAAATCTTTGTTTGCNTCAACTGAGCAAAAATGGCCATAGCATAATTTTATCTGTTTTCTGGTTAATACATTTTTCTTTAAAAATAAAGCTGTTTTTATTTTTATGCACAACCACACTGAAGGAGCCCAAAAGATATATTTTCTCTGTGTATCTTTTCTTAGGTTAAATTTAGCTGCAGTTGCCTGTAGCTATCATCTAATTACTGTGTGGCCTAAGCCAGAAACTTACTGTTTGCTTTATGTGGAAAAAGCATACATTCCATGGACCATACACTGTTGGGAATTCCTGAGAAGTTCATGAAAAATGAGTGCAGAGATTGTGTTGTTAATTTAAAATTAATCAGTACTGGAGGCTGGATCCTCTTTTTGTTAATCATCTTTCTTGAAATGTTGAGAATTAAAACTTACTAAGGAAGCAAGAGATTTTTTTATTTTTAAAATTATTTTAATAGCTATGGTGCTAAAATGATGCTAAATTATGTCAAATATTTTAATTCTGGACAATTATGTATGCAGAAAACAACTGAATAAAACTGTGCAGCTTATTCCATGCTTCTATTATTTGAAATAATCCAAGAAAAAATTCAGCTCAGCATTAACTGGCTGTGTTATCAGCTTTCTTTATAGGTGGAAGCTTAAAGAAAATGAAGCAAATGTTAATACATATAGAAAAAAAATCTTTTCAATATTGTGTGTACTGTCAGAGTACTGTTGCTCAGAGATGGTTTTTATTTAATTTTGAGGAACTTCACAGATTGTTTTACTAGGAACTGTATTTACCTGTACTGTGTAAACTTCCAGATGGTGTTTCAGTGTTTGAAATACTGAGAATACAAGACAGTGATTTTCTCCTGATATTTTTCTGTATCTTTTTTACAACTAAAGGTTCTTAAATTAGAAAAAAAAAGATAATTTTTAAATGAGAGCTTACTAATTCATTATTCGATGCTCATTTCTTCTAAGGCAGCCCTCAAAAACTTTTAATATTAATACAGTCCCAAACTGGCCCATTCTCCCTTTCCTCCTTTACTTCCAACATGAGTACTTTCTTCCTTGAGCCTAGCACTGTTTATGTCCATTACACTATGTCTACAGAATAGACAGCATTGAATTACAGCAAGTGCCTGATTTAAAACAGGAAAGAAAATAGAAGCTGGTTCTTCACAGTCCTTTCACGAGGATGCTGTAGGTGCTAAAAGTTTGGAAGGGTTGCATAAGTGGTTGTCTGAATGGCTAAAAGAAAAATGTATGAAGGACAACTCCTTTGGCTTAAAAATCATGAGTCAGAAATTGTTGCACTCTGCCAAAGTATCCAGGGAGGAACTTGCATTGGCCAGTGTCAGAACTTACATTGGTCCCTGTCAGTTGGGATAGACCGAATTTTAGTCCAAGCTATTTATTATAGACCATAATCTTCCTAAATCTGCTCTCTGGATGAGTGCTATGGTGCAAATGGGGGTGCTACTGCAACCAACAGGTGTACTTTCAATTTGTATATCCTGTTCACTCAGGTGCCTATGCTCTGAAAAGCATTTTCAGTTGACATCTGGAGGACTCAACAGCATCTCATCCAGATCAGCTCAAGAGATTAGCGACTTTCTCAGATTTTCTTACGAGCAAGTCAAACTCATGCCTGGATGTGTAGGTATTGTTAGCTATCCCCATCAACTGTGCAGGATTCTCCTAGCTCTCTTTTCTGACTATTCTTCCGCAGTCTGGCTCCCTTGTTTTTATACTGGACAAAGGTTAAATTGGAAATGACTGAGTGAATTTTCTTGATCATACCTTGAACATCAAAGAGTGTAAGTGTTCTTCAGAGAGCAGCATGTTTATCCTCAGTGCAGCTCCTTGTCACAGAGACATGACAATCCTCATTTTGTTAGTCAGGAACTTCAGAGCAGACTTTCAGGCAGCATGCCCAGGGTCCTGCACAGAGTCTGCGTCAGAGCTGGGATACTTTGTACTGAAGTTGCTATAACTCAGGGGTTATACCAATAGTCATGGTGTTCTTGAGAGTTAAAACAAATGTAGAACCTGGGAGTTAGGTCTGAGTTTAAGCTGATAAGAGGATGAAGCAGCCTGGCCCATGTGCTATGTATTTTGGGAAGACTCTTCCTGGAACTGCTTGAGTGATTATTCTGAACAATGTGTTACCATCCATTACTATTCTTATCTCTGCTACCACTTATCCTAAACCTGAGTCATCTATTGTATCTAAAGTGGATTTTATGAAGTGTTCCATATTTTATATTCTACGCAATGGCATTGGCCCATTTTCTATAATCTTTTTTTGGAGTTTCCTGAACTGGAAACCACAGCCAAATCCCTCTCAGGCTGGGAAATCAACTATAAACTGGCATAATATAAGAAAAAATCCATTATATTTAATTGGATTTCTTAATAAGAAATGGGAAAAATATCACCAAAATGGTACAATTTTTGAGTGGCTCTATTTTATATGCAATTAAAAGAAATTACAAGTGTTCCCAATACCACTGTAAACTTGAACCACACATTTTTGTGTGGACAGGTAATTAGTATACAGACTTTCTGAACCAAGTACATCCTCATTCTCTTTTCTGATTAAAGAAAAATATTGTGAATATTAAGTGTAAAAACTTTGGTAGTTATTTAAAAAAACTGGGTTTTTTTCCTGGCAGACTTACTGTATTTTTTTTACTGATGATAGCAGACTTAATTTTTCTACTTGAAACCATATCATGTGGGTATTATAAAATATCCACTTTTCAAGTATTTTGAGACACAAGTTTAGGCAGGAACTTAATTTAGAATGTAAATGAGTTGTGTAGCATTTCAACTTCTATTTAAATTATTATTGCAATAATTCTTCCCTTTGGAATAGTTTTGGTCCTACTGCAGTTTGGGTATACATAACATTAAAAATCTGACATCAACTTCTCTGCTTGCTATGTAGGCTTTATTTTGAGGTAGGTCTTTGCAACATAGAGTCAAAGCTAAAATAATCCATTGGAGATCTGCAGGTGATGTTAATCTTACCACACTATAACTAGGACTACAGCAGGATGTAGAGGTAAGATAAGAGTCTAGGTTTACACTAGTTGGACAAGTTCTAATCCATAAAATTGGAGAGACTAGAGTGGTTCAACTGGCCATGTTGCTCTTGTTCCTGCATATCTGTAGGGATGGGAATGTGCCATGTTGGGAAGACGATATGGTCCAATATGGTAGCAAGCAGGGTCTTACTGTAACTAGATTTCCTTGTTATCAGTAAAACAGTGAATTAAAACTGTGCTTGTTATAAATGTAGCATTTTCATGACAAAAAAGACTGTATATACAAATTCCCATACATGACTAATCTGCTGAACTGACTAAACATGAAAATGTTCTCTGTCTTCTCTAATATGCCTTTAAAGGAAGGTTTGGAGTACATCAGATTCTAAAAATCCAGCTTACTTGAATCCTGGAAACTCTCAACTATAAAAACATTGCTAAAGCAAAAGCATAGTCTCTGTACCTTCCCTGAAGTGCATTGAAATTAATTTCCTGTTGTAAATTTCATTATGAACAACCTACCAATGTGAAATGTGTGGTGACAGTGACATTTATCTCAATGTTAAAGTCAGGAACAATCTTTCCAGTTGCTGTAGATGTGGGAAATGAAAGGACAGAACTGGCTTTCAGAGCGACCTGCATGTTTCAAGTTCATTTGTCCCTTTTGATAAGGTTGTTGTTTTTTTGTTACAAGGTTATATTCTCCACCAGGTTTTTGATATTATGTTTAGAAACTTAGCTTCATTGCTCAGCTGTCTCTCTACACACCAGTGAGGAAGAAATGTCCCCAGGTGGAAGGAAAATATAATAATGAATGGCATTATTCAAAGTCACAATGCCCAAGAAGCATACAAATAATTTCTCATGTCTTCCTGCTACAAAACCTAGGCTGACTGGTATGAAAAATTATGAGAAAACTGATTCTTAACATCAGATTGAAGAATGATTCTTGGGTTTGGGTTTTATTTGTTTGATGGGTTTTTTTTATTGTTTTTTTGTTGTTGTTGTTGTTGTTTGGTTGTTGGTTGTTTTTTTTTTGTCAGACATTTGGGACAAAAGAAGAAGACAAAATTCAGATCTATGTCTTGTTGGTGCCTAAAGTTGCTGGATTTATTTAATTAAAATAAGTATCCTTCACATATTTAGTATGGAAGTACAGCATTAAAATATCTGAGTTCGGAGGACTCAGCTGGTGTAAATCGGTGTAGCTCTGGGGAGTAATGTTGGTCCAGATCTGTTATCTGAAATTTCGTTGCACTGAAAAGCACTGCTCATTTCAAAACAGGAAGACTCTGATACTCACTGGAGTTCATAGGAAAGGTAATCCACTTCTAAACAAAATGAGGGAGAAGATGCTGTTCCACAGAGGGAGCAAGAAGTGTGTTCTGTTGAAAACAAAATGACAAACCCCCAAATCATTAATTGAAAACATTTAAATTCCTTTATAAGAATAGGAACAGAAAACTGTTAACAAGATCTAAAGTTCTGGGAAGAAGAAAACCACATGCTTGCATGGAAAAAAATAATGATGTAATTTCTTAGATAAGCTGATATTTTAGGAAAAATAATACCTACACACACATGCTACTTCTAGAAATGCTCTCGAAGAAGTGGTTCACACAAAAAGACAGAACATTGTAATTTGTTGGTAATGTTATCCTTCCAAATAGAATATGGAGAGATTTCATTTTTGTGCTGACCCGGAACCCTCATCTCAGCTTTGGGGCTGAGTTCCAGCACCTGGGCTACTGTGCAGACAGGTGGTTTGGCCTCCTTTGGGCACAGAATCACAGAATAATTGAGGCTGGAAGTGACTTCTGGGGATCATCTGATCCAACTGCCCCTGTCCAGGACAACACATGAGCATCCTGCTCCAAAGCTCAATCACTCTCACAATAAAGAAAGTGTTTTCTGTTCAGCTAGACTTTTCTGTGTCTTGATTTGTGCCTACTTCATCTGATTCTGTCACTGGGCACTACTAAGAAGAACCTGGCTTCATTCACCTTGTACCTTCCCTTCAGATATTTATAAACATTGATGATATCGACCCTGAGACTTCTCCTCTTCAGGCTGAACGGTCCAGGCTCTCTCATCTTACCCTCACAGAAGAGATGGTCCAGGCCCTTCAACACCTTGGTGGTTCTCTGTATGCATGTGTCTTTCTTGTACAGTGGAGTCAAGACTTGGACACAGTACCGTGTTCCTTTCACAGAAAAATTTTCTAAAAGGTGAAAAAATTATAGTTTCTAAAAAGAAAATGGAGCACTCAGAGACTCTGTGGGGTCTTTCTGCATGAGAGGTCTCTGCTTTAATCTCTGACGGACCAAGATACCACACTGTTCACAGTGAGAGATGCAGGCAGTTCACTTCATCTTTCAAAATGATTATTTCTTAATTGTTTATAGAGTCCATATGCCTAGTGTAAGTCTTCTGAACCATCCTGCTTGTCTTGGAGAATCTGGATTACCCTGAGAACTCTATTAAGCACTGCAGAGCCTAAGTGGAAGACATAGAGGAGATAATGCTGATTTGAAATTTTATCAGTGACTGAAATATTGCATATCATTTGGACCATACATATTCAAGAAAAATTGAATCATGCCAGAAGAAGTGCAAATATAGTGTGTTCGTTTAGGATGGAAGACAGAGAACCTCTCAGGCAGAGAGGGATCAGCAAGACATGGTTCTTTTTGCTTAATGAACTGAGAGCTGAGAGGAGATAATAGTTCTGATAGTAAATGTGAGGTGAGGGGAAAAAAAATACTTACATGCCTGTCATGCAAGTTCAATAAATAAATGTAGACTGTCAAAGAGTAAATTAGGACTAGAAATTGGAAGATTTTTCTCCAACCAGGAAAGAGATTATTTGTCAAAAATTAAAAATAATTAGGAAATCCAAGTGGCTTGAAGATTGAAGGTGCTGCATTTATAGAAAAGAAATAACAGTCTTGCTTCTCATGATAGGACAGGAAAAGATTAAATTATTTAAAAATATCGTTCATATTCCTGTCATTATTTTTCATCATCCTTTTAAGGGTTCAGATTTTTTCAGGAACTCATTGGACAGATTTTCCACAGTCTAGCAAGTCACAAAAGTGAGCTTTGCATAATTTTATTGATGATTGATTGTTCTATGAACACATCTGTTTATTTAGATTGGATAGTAAGAATGCAGGTATCACATTCTTGGCCATAATTAAATAACAACCTGTGATTTTTCCATTGTGGTATATTACCTTTCCTGCTTTAATTTTTGCCTCATGTGAGGAAAGACAGAATCCAAACATTTCTTTTCAGCTCTATGCATAAATTTCATTTTCTAATGAAAGCAACTTTGTATTCAGTGGATTCACTTGATTTAAATGAGGCCAAAGTTTTAGAGATGTTTTTGAAGTATGACTTCATTGATGAAATGTATTCACTTGATCTCAGTAATAAGCAGTTCAATATTGATAATCAAAGGCCTTTTGTGTACTGCTTTGTGCGTTATTATTTTTTCTGTACTAGAGCTCAGAAACCAACATATTTGCAAATATAATTTTTACTTGGCTAATTTATACAACCAAGATTTTCTGGAAAGCTGATAAAATCCATATCTGCTTTCTTAGGGTGGAGGACCTTTCGCAAAGACTTCTATCTCATCAAAAGGGCTTTTTCTTCCTCTTAAAGATTTTCATATCAACAGAGGCCAATAACCCCTAGATCTTTTTGTGATTGAAAGGATGTTTGTTTTTGGAAAGCTGTACCACCAAGCACTGCTGTTCAGGTTTCAGGATGTCCAGGTTCCTGGTTTTTTCAGGTTGTGGTGCCCCAGAGTCACACTGTGCCTTTTCTTTTGATGAAATATTGTGAGAAACAGAAATGGTGCATATATCTAACAATCTCTTCTGAGAGGGAAGAAAAATGTGTTCTTGAGGCATTCGTGTTATGACTAAGGAGATCCTTTTTCAAGAAGAGTAGCCATGGACTAGCTGAGGTATTGTCATGACACACTTCTCTTCATTGCAGTTGACTGAAACAAGACACAAGTAAATCAGTCATGAGTTTTCTAAATTATTGTATGTTGTTTCCATGTTTACATTGCTACAGGCATATTGAGACGTGTAGGCAGGTTATATAGGAGTATAAATATTTAACAAAAGAGGAAATGACTAATAAAATTTGAGAAAGGTACAGTTAAAAAGCAATATTCATATAATCATAGTATCATATAATAATTTAAGTTGGAATTGACCCTTAAGATCAAGTCCAACCATAAAACATTTAAAATCATTCAAACGATATAAAACTGAGAAGCCTGGTGTGCTGCAGCTGAAAGAAGAGAGAACAGTAGAGTAATGAACTGAAGGAGAGGAATGTGATAAATTCTGAGTTATCTAAGTAGATTCAATCTAGCAGCTGAATACACTTTTTCAAAATATTCCTGTTATGATATCTAATTTTTCTTTCAACAGCAGGTACTAACTGTAAGAAATAAAAACCTATGTTGATTTCTGTGGAAGCAGGTTCTTATAAACAATCTGTTTCACACTTACACCAGGAGCTGAGAGTCAAGCTACATGGAGCAGTATCACCAATCTTTTCTCACCCTAGTTTAAGTTGAATGGTCCTACCTCTTGAGGCATCTCTGGGACTGGCTCAGTAGATTAAAATAGCTTTATGGCACAAAACAGTTCACTTTCTTGTGGGTGTCAGGGAGAGGGATGAAAAAGGAAAATGAACTTTTCTGAAAGTTTAGCAAATTGGATTGTCTCTGTGAAATCCAGTGAGGGTTGGAGTGAGCTCAAAACAAGGACGGAGGGCAAAGTCAGGAGCTGAATTGTTAATGGAAAGAGTGGATAATTCTTTCTTTCATCTAATTTATAGTGGATTTTTAAATCAGCTGAAATTGTAATTTATAGATTCAGCTGGAAAAATGGTAACCACTCAACAAACCAACATGCCTGAGTTATTCTCGTTCTATGTGTCCCAGGGCTTTTGACATGTTTTCATGAAATAACTCTGGGGCAGTAATCACTGTTATGCCATTAGGGCCTTGGCATCCAGCTTGCACCACAGGTACTTAAACTACAACCAATTTGCATATGTTTCAGAGGTGTGGTACTTCTTCTGCAGCTCCATTACCATTTGATAATGTACCTTTCTGGTTTATCGTTCAAATAGCTTTACAGATTTTTGTTTCTGTCATGCAAGTGTAGTCCATTTGTCATAGCTATTTTACAGAATGAACAAAGATTTTCAGTGTATTTTTATAATTTTTATTAGAGCATATGCTGAGTAAATACTAGATCATCTGTAATGCTATTAATATGTGCCAATGGATAGCATTACACAGCAAAGTTTATTTTTCCTTAATCTTGGCAATATTAGGACAGATGGTTCAAGTTTAACTGATGAGCAGGAACAGAGGAAAGTAACACGTTTACATTTTATAGCCACACGCTTCTATTTTCCCGTCTTTTGGATTTTCTCTGAGGAGTTAAAAGGGAACCTTGCACTCTTTATTATATTTAAGTGTACAGTGAGTTGATGAGAGACCAAAAAAGAATATTTAATGGTCTATAAACTCCAATCTTCACACAACTAGTGCGTTACAGAGTGGGCTTTGTAGTTATCTTTTGAAAGCAGAAGAATTTCATCACTACCTTAAGGAGGTAAAATGCAGCCTAAATAAGATATTACTGAAGAGCAAAAGATCAGTTTATCAGTCACAATGCAAATGTTCACAGAAGGACGACAACAGATACCCAGTCACAATGTGACATTTTATGTATAAACAACACAAGAAGCCCAGGCAATAAGCAATTTAATTGGACACATTCGTTGTAGTGGTAACACTCAAGTTCAAGTTCCCGTTATCCTTTAGTCAGTGCGATGTAGCAGTTTGGAGGGCTTAACAGCTCCCTTTGCTGGCCACAAGCAAGAAGTGCAATTTGTGTGCACAAGCGCTGGTTCCATTTGCCGTATTAGGTTTTAATTAGCTGCACAGGCAATACGTCCTGCCTCCTGCTTTCAGTAACGCTACAATAGATCTTTTCAACAGTTCAAAAACTTTATCAAAACAAACAAAGGAACAAATTAAACTAGTATAACTATACTAAATGAAATTAAGATTGAAATAAAACATAGTTTTATAGAAACTTTTAATAGAAGTGTATCACAAACAAAAAAAATCAAACAATTATTCTGTATAAAACAACCAAAATAACGCTGACTGGAAAAGGTAGGTTTTTAAACACCCAAAAGGTGGCCCATGCCTTACCTCTTTGTCAGGAACCTTAACCAGACCCAGAACGTTCACCAGAAGCCTTTCCCAAATCTCGAAGTCTAAATCATAAGCTTCAAAGGTGAGCTCTCTACCCAGTCCTGGCCTGAATACAAGCCCCTAAGCAGAAATCCTAGTAAGATGCCTGAAGCATTAGTCACCTTAACACTAGGTCTTCAGATGCTCACTCTAAGCCTGAAGTGCTAGAATCCTTTCTTAACCTTGGCTCACATGTGTTAGGCACACCACGAGACAGAAAAAGGGCAGAGTTTGTGAGGTTATGGAGCCTGGGGAGATGATTATGATGGACAAGAAAAAACAGGCTTGTATCAGGGAATTTCAATCAGTGTAAGTTATTGCTAATTAACAAAACTTTTAATTACTGATCCTGGTATATTAACTTTCCCATCTCCCTCATAAAACCCAGCCAAAACCAAACAAGCAAGGAAAATGCCTTGGCTACCCTTTGGGCATCTCTGCTTCCCCCTTTCATGCCTCTAAACAATTTGCTGTGTGTTCTGCTCAGATCCTTTGGTGAGGCAATGGGTGGTGTGGGAGACCAGGGCTGGTATGGAGCAGTTCCATTTATTTTGATGCTACTTGTTTCTTAACCAGTCCGACATGAATTCCTCCACCAGCTGAAGTCCCTTTAGAGCCATACCTGCTCCTGATTCTTCTCTCTTACCCTGTCCAGTCTGATATTTGTGCTCACTCTGCTCTTTTTCTCCAGCACTTACTCAGGCTGCAATTTTTTTGTCATTTTTACTGCTCTTCTGTCCTTCTTCTCTGTCATTTCCCCCTGTGTCTTCTGCTCTAGAATCACTGTCTCTTTCTTTGTCCATTTTCCTCAGCATTTACTACGTAATGTTTCTTTGCAGAGGCTCCAGAAACTCCTCTGATTCTGTCACAGAGTGTGTGCCTTTTGTCTGCTGTGGAGCTGGCATGAGCTGGGTCTAGTACAGGGCAGTTCATGACCTCTTCCCACACAGAGCAACTCTGCAGACCCTCGTGAAAAATACACAAACCTCAAAATTAAACACTAACCCTCCACTCTATCAAAGCGCCTTATGGAGTCAGGGGTACAGGGAGGTCACAAGATAGCAGATGCATCTTAGAGGGAAAGCCCTTCATTGTTGACTGTGAGAGTCCCTCTGTTTCAGCAGTTGAGTGTCCATGAGATGGAGGCTGGGCAGGTGGGAACTCAACCAAAAGAGCAGTGGGAAGAAACGATGATGTGTGTGGAACAGAGATGAAGGCATCACCTTTGTTAGGCCCTCACCCTAAGCCCAAGCACAATTCCACAGTGATGGCAAAGTCCTGAGTTCTACCTCTAATCCATAGCCCAGTGCCTTTTGTAATCCATAACCTCAAAACAGATATCCAAATCCGGAAACCTTAGCACTTTCCTCTGTTTTTCACCCTAGGCTGAACTTGTGCTATCATGTGCAAGTATTAACATAGAATTTTTCATTATGCTTATTGTAAATATTTTTGAAAATTTGTCTGAGGAAAAAAATATTTTTCTTGAGTACAGAGACAGAAGTGAGATATAATTCAAGCAATTCCAGCTGAGGCTTTCATACAATTCTAAGTCAAGAAAAAAAATCCACATAAAATCTTTCTCAAGATGCAAAAAACCTGTTAAAAGCCATATAAGAAAAGGTAACAAAAATTTTTTGTAAGGGTTTTTTTTGTGGAAAAAATTTTCCCAGTGTCGTAGAGGGCAGAAAAATCAAGACACTGATTCTGTGTGAATCCACCACACTATTATAGTCTAGGAAGACATATAGTTGCAAAAAAAGCGCACCAAACTAGTGAAAAGTTGTGCTATTCCAGTTGTATCAAGTTCTATGATTACAAAGCGTTCTTTCACTGGGTTGTTGTTTTAGAGGTAGGTAGATTAGGGTTTGTGATTGGAATTGTGTATCACAAGTTCTCCTGTAACAGGAGGCTGATGCCTCTTCATCCTGTGCTTTGTAGAAGAGAAATCCAGAAGGGTCTATCAGATAACTGTGAATCGAGATGGCCCAAAGCTGCAGATCTCTGGAAGGTGACTGAGTACTCTGGGAGATGTATTGCTTCTCTGTTCTGAACTCTTTGACATATACCCATTCTTTTTCCCATTGTTGTAAAGAGATTCTGGTCTACAGGGACATTTGACATGAACTATTGCTAACATTTATCTTCTCTTGTGACCTTTTGAAGTGGATATATAAGGGATTTTATAGTCCTCTTTCTGTCAGATTCAAAGCAGTTTTTGTTATGCCGAACACCTTTTCTATCTGCAGACTTCCTTACGGGGCTGATAAAATCTTTCAGGATCATATTATGGTTTAAAAATTAGTCTGGGAGCTTTTGATTGAGAACAGACTTGAAATACAAACTACTGACTAATAATCAATTTACACATGGTTTGTTAGCTGACATTTCAAACTGTACAATATGTATGGACTCATAACCCAAAGCTAAACAACAGGTTTTGAAAGTGTCTCAATATTACAGCTTTTTCACCTTCGCCTTATTTAAACCAAATCAGACTCTTTTCCTTTTTCTTACCAAGCTAACTTCAGACTCTTCAGTCTTCATATCTTCCAAAATAACCACTAATCATGCTTCATTTTTTGATCACTGTATTGTCTTCTCACTCTGTTTTTCTGATGGCCAAAAGTTCCATCTTTAAATGCTTCTCTGTAGCTGAAGTGGAAGCTGGAGGCAAATGAGAGCACTTAAGGGTGTCCAGGTGGCACTGAATGAAACATGCCTAGATGTCTACACCTGGTGTTCTCACCAGGCATTCTCCTTCTAGTCACTGAAGAGAATTGAGGACCTGCTATCAGTGTTTCAGTTCATTTTAATGGAGGTGTCCCCATTAACGGCCACTAAATTTTTTGTTTCTCTGCTGATCACCAAACTCATGGGTACATCAGGCATATGGAAATCATAGTTCGCTTTTACATCTACAAGATGTAATTTACATAAGGATCCCCACAGCATGCCCCATATGCACTGTGACTACCTATCAGGTTTTATTATCTTCTGGTTGTCTTCCTGTTTTGGCATCACCCTTGTGTTACAAAGCATATTTTAATTTTTGAAAATGAGAAAATCCAAGGAAAGGTGTTAACTACTGAGAACAAATATTAAGTTCAATGCTTGTGAGTTCAGGCTATGTGTTCAGGCAACTGTAGAATTCTAGTTAGTAAATTTTGCCCTTGAGTTTTTCCTGAGCTGGATCAAGATTTCCTGCAGTGGGATCAGCTTAGGCTGGTGTTAATATAAGCTCATCTCCTTAGGCTCCTTTTATAGCTATTGAAGACAAATAGGCATCTTCAGGCCTACCTTGGCTGCAGATTTAGGGTAGGATAAATCACCTGTGACAGTAATTATTTTTCCTTGATGACTGAAAAGGGAATTGAGAACGATAAAGTCAGACTAACTGTGACACACCTCAGCTAGATCTGAGGAACATTTATGTTGGTTTTAAGCTTTCACTCCTTAAGCCATTTATCAGGTTGTTGGCCTGATTGAACATCCTAACCATGAAGATCATCATGCATTCTGTATTAAGCTTAGTGGAAGTGGTGATTCATGTCATATCACATCCTGTAATTGGTAGGATGTTTATTATTTTCCTTGTTTTAAGTCAGCTAGAAGCTCTTAGTGTATGTCTTGCCTACCAGTGGCATATCCGGTCTGTGACTTTTTTCAGTGCTTCAGTGTTCTATTGGCTTGTGTTCATACACTCAGAGTTTGGGGCATGCGTTGTCCTGTAGGCTGAGATCCATTTTCTTATGTACTCTTATTAACACTGTATTTTGGTTAACTCTTTCTTTACAATAATGTATAAACCCTGGAAGAGTACCTTCCTTTCAAAAACGATGGTTTTGGAATTGATCGTTGTGCCACTAGATGGCAATATTAGGTAAACTACAATTTTATGTTTCTTAGGCAAACCCTACCCCTAAAGGCACATCTCTATCAGGACAAAGGCAAACACGTTTCAAGAGAAATATTGCTTTATTTCTATACAGCATATACTACTGGAGATCTGTCATGTCATAGGATGGCGCTTAAGCATAAGATATTCACTTTTCCTTGTTGAAGTGAGATTCCTTAGGATCATGATTTATTAGGTGTAAATTATCTTTCTGTGTTTTATCTTTTCTTTCATGGTTGTAAGTTACATTTGTGTGTTAGTCTTTTCAGCTTCTTCATATGTGGAACAAGCTCTTGTATTCAATTTATTGAATTTTTGGTTTATTCTGGATTTGATCTCTGTTTCCATTTTATATGTGAATTAAAATCCTGCAGAGGAAAGTGAGTTGCCCAGTATGGTCTGATGGTTGTTGGTCTTCAAAAGGAATTTATGGAATTGTGGAAGAAGACACAAATAGCCTTTGCCAATGATCTGTTTGGGCTGTCCTGTAGAAAGTAGTTCAACAGTGTCATTTATGTGATACTATTTTAGGGGGTTTGTTTTGTGTTTTTGTGTGTGTTTTGTTTTTTGGTTTTTTTATTTTGGGTTGCAATGTTACAGTTTAACATGGCTTAATGGCCAATCTTCGCGAACGAAGATTTGGGAAGGGCTCACCCCATGTGGGTGTGCCCTCCGAGCCTGCACAGTGGATTTTTTAGGTGAGGCTCAGCGTGCGCAGAGCTGGCCCCACTGTTTAAGTCCTAAGGTTCATTTGCCACGGCCGAGCAAGCTTGGATGGTGACACTGAGGTCCTTAGGACTATCTACAGCACCCAGTACTAACCGGGGCTGACCCTGCTTCGCATCCGAGATCTGACGGGATCGGATGGCAGGGAGGCATTTAACTGCCGGGGGTGGTCTGTACACTGAGACTCGAACTCGCGACCTAGGAGCCGGAGTCGGCAGTACTCTCCACTACGCCACGGGACCGCCCTAACATGGCTTAACAGTGAGGAGATTTCATTATTTATGTTTCATTGCTGTTCTCCCATTTTGATCTAGTTTTTGTAGATATATATATATATACTTTCCTTTTTCATGTTTGTTTGTTTGTTTATTTGTTTTTGAATAAATTACATTCCCCATCTGTTTCTTCTGCTTGTCCTTTGTCATGGGCTTCTGCCTGCCAAAACCTTGACTCCTGAATACTAGCCAGTTTACAAAAAATCTCTTCAGGCTCTTCAGCAGTTTATAGACATCTTCTTCTATGCGTACATATACAGGCAGAGGGAAGGTAATGGATAAGCTGGGAAATGACTCCTGAAGAAGGAAAGGAGATGAGCAGAAGAGAGCTTTAAAGTGTGCATGGTTGAGCTGATAGCAGTTAGGGGACATTTAAGAAGGCTGGAGAACCATCAGAAAGTAATTATGAGGTCCTAAGATGAATCATCAGTCCTCAGGGGAGCATTCGAAAGGTCAACAAAGATTAGGAAACATCAAAGAGGTCAATAAAGTGAAAGGAAGAAACAGAAATGAAAGGGCCTAACGGACAAAGTAGGCATTCCCTATGAGGGGCACTGTAAAGCTTGTGGAGAGCCCTAGACTGTTTAAGCATCAGGCTCTACTTCTAAAGTGCTTATAAAATTAATAAGACCAGCATGAAAACTGATTTGTTTTTCTGTCATACTAGAACATCCAAGAGTGAAAACATCAGCAGTTTTCTCTGGAATAGTCAGAAAAGGCTACTGGGTAAGAGAACCAGTTTTCACTCGAGCTGAGGGTGATACATGGAAGTCATGTATCGTGACTCTTCTTTCTCACTCCACCACTGATACGTCAGATGGTCTTCACTGTTACTGCTCTGGACTTCTGCATCCTGGCTTATGCTTTCTACCTGGAAAACATAAACCTATAAATTCTTAGGGGCTATTTCAGTGTGTGTCCTCAGTGCAGCACGATCCTTAGCCTACATGTGGACTTCTTACATATGAATGCCTCCTAAATAATGGATACTGGCAATAAACAACAGCGGTCAAAGGATGTGTTCTTCAGAGGGGAATTCTAAAGACACCCCACACCCCTCCTCCCCAAACTACGGGTTTTCTTTAAGAAATATCTTTTTGCTGCAGTTGAAATACTGCAGGAAAAAAACATCTCCTGATGACATTTCAATAGAGTAAAGAATAAGTGGATTATTTCCCCTCTCACTTTGTCTCAATAATTTACAAAATATTTACCTTGGTTAGATATTTCATTTAAATAATGATAAATTCTTTCAGCTTCCTAATTTACTTTTTTATGTTTTATATATTCTATCATGCAATGTAATATTATATTTTCACGTAATCTATGTTGTATTTCAACTGATAGCTTTTCCAATCTTGTCAAAACCAGAACTGATATAATATAAAAAATCTCAATGTTTATAGAGGAAAAAAAAAAAAGACTGTATTTTTATTTTGAAAAAGCCCCCAACCTTCGAATTCCAGCACAAAAAAATTAAAAGAACAAGCTTTATTTCTGCCTAGAGACTATTTTGGAAACTCGTGTTCTCATGGATTAACATATAGACATAACATATTCTTTTGTTTTCAATTATTCCCTGTACTTACATTGAATTTAAACCTTCCATAAACGTGCTTTATATAACACGAAATGATTACAATCATTAAAGTAAAATGTCAGCTGTGCATAGGATTGAAAAATTAGCTAGTGGACTCATGAAGGTGGAAAGGTTGATGCAAATCACTATTAGTGTACTAGGCTAAATGAGGCATTATTGAAATTAGGTATAATACCACATCAGAAATTACTAGAGTCCATAGAGATTGTGATTCCACCTATTCTACATTTAAAAATCCCTTATTGGAGAGGTGCTCTTTTTAAACTGGGTATAAATAGATCTGTTGTTAAAATACGGCACACGTCAGCTGGGTCAACAAAGCTGAGGGAATTTAAAAGTACCAGCCATTGACACTGAAAACCTTGTTTTTGTCATTGTCAAACTTTCATGTAGACCTGCATCCTGAGCAAGATAGTTCTGCATTAATTGTAAACTAGAACAAGCACTGCAGTTACAGATTTGGAAAAAACTCTACAAGATAAAAAGAAACTTTTGACAACAGGTTTGTTTATTTCTCTAATTTGTTAGCCTAGTCAAGTCCTGTATTGTTTTCTTCCTGGCCTTTTCTTGGATATTGTTGTGTCTATTTCATAAGCACTGATGAACAATGCACTAAATCCTTCAGTCATCAGTTTTTAAGAGTGGGCATTGACACCCATTTGCCTCTGTTTTTTTCCTACAAGGCCCTGGGACAAAGGAGGTGTTTTATTCCAGCAAGCAATGGGTGAACACATGGTGAACGTGGTTGTGATTTGAGGACACCTGAATTTTGGTTTACAGTGTCAGTTGCAGAGCTGTGACTCAGCTCTGGAAAAGATGCATGATGTGCCTCTGCCAGGTAATATGCTGTCAGGGGCAGCTCAGAGAGCTTTGTCATTTTTGGTGAAGGACAAATTTTTTAATTTTTATTTTTATTTCCTTTTCTGTTCTTGGAAAGGCAATTGGACAACTTTTCACCTGGAATAAAGAAATATAACAGATTTTACCACATCACGTAGTAGTTCATTGGCTGAACTACTGCAATTTAGCTAACTTTTTAAAATTTGGCCTGATCGCGTATGATAATCATACTTGGTGTCAGCTTTGTATGTACATAAAAATCTTGTTTAGATTTAGTGACTGAATGCACTGAATATGCTTCATTGTAGAATTCACAAAATACTGGAAGACTAACTCTGTCAACAAGCTAATATCTGGTAAGTGGTCTGAAATGAGAAGTAAATCAGGATTTGTTTCCTTGTTTTGCTTTTCACTAAAAGCAAAAAACCCAGCCAGGCAGGGGTTGGTCTCTTCTCCCAGGCACTCAGTAATAGGACAAGGGGGCATGGGCTCAAACTCCGCCAGGGGAAATTGAAGTTGGAGATCAGAAAAAAATTCTTCACAGAGAGAGTCATCAGGCATTGGAATGGGCTGCCCAGAGAGGTGGTGGGTTCACCATCCCTGGAGATTTTTAAACACAGATTGGATGTGGCACTGAGTGCCATGATCTAGTTAATGGACTGGAGTTGGACCAAGGGTTGGACTTGATGATCTCGGAGGTCTTTTCCAACCCGATCGATTCTATGATTCTATGATTCTATGATTCTAAAGATTTGTCTTTTTTCTTAGTATTTCTTTGTCTTACTTCTTGGCATGTAAGTTTTTCCTTCCATGTCAAGAAACAGCACATGTCAGAACTCTATTTTGCACTGAGAAGTGTGAGAAGAAGGAGGGAATTTAAGTAAAAGGCCCTGATTTACTGGTAGCACATATCTCAGGAGTTACACAAGAAAGACTGAGATATTATCCACCCACTTTGGATTTCTAAGTCTGCCAATTCCAATATCGTTTTAAAAACAGTGGCTCAGTTTTTGCTTAGTCTTTTTGATCAGCTGCACCTCCAGATGTATACAATAAGTTTGGTGAGCTCAGATAATGCATTTTCTCTTTGTTCACCCTCAAATTACCATTTTGCCCAAGAAATGTTCTCATTTTATATGCTTTATATTGCTCTTGTGGGAGATTTCCAGGTCTTCAAAGTCTTTTAGGTGACCTCTAATTTGAGAAATCATATTGGGCTGGTAGGTTAGGACATATGAAACCCTGTGCTACCCTGGTCAGATGCTGCTGCTTCTCTAATCAACGGTATATTGCTCAAGTAGAGGTCAGAAACTATGAGGAAATGTGAAAAAATATTACTCTGTTGCCTGCTATTTTGCCCCATCATCATGATTTACAAAGCCTGGCTTTTGTGGGAGGAATAATGCTTGTTGGAAAACAGGTTCAAAAAACAATTCAGCAAGTAATGTCCTGTTCTAATAGAAAATCTCACATACAGATTTTTTCCTTTTTTTTTTTTTACCTTAAAGAACCTATGAAACCAGATATAGCCAACTGCACAAACATAAAAAACTCTGACTTTTGAGGTAAATCTTCCAAGTAGAAATAAAATTTTATTGAGGTTTGAGTTCCATCTCTTAATTAAAAAAAAAAATTACTTGTCTCATTCTTACGAAATCTCATACATGAACTGATATCCACCATTTCCAGCACAGTTAAGCACATCTGTCCCCAGGAACAATTGTATGAGAAGTGAAGGATGGTATTTACAGCCGTGTGACCATATTTTATTACTGCAAATCCATCAGCACATCACATCGTGACTGCAAGCAGCCCATTAACAAAGATGCTTGATGCAATTAAAATGACTGCATGTCAAATATATGCTAAAAATATACATATGAAAAAAGTATAAAAATTGGAATAATCCAGTAGTTTCATGTAGTTTCTGTGTGAGTACAAATAATCACATCATTTTTATCCTGTGTATTTTTTTAATCAGCCTGAGGCACAGTGGGAGGTATTTCTTCAGCTTTCCAATAAGGAAGAGGCAAGGATTAAAGCTGGGGTCTGCCTTCAAAGCCATGCTAGGTCCAGAGGGAGTCTCCTCCTGGGGTTTTAGTATTGGAGGGTCTTTGAAGTTTTTTGGATTTTCACTTACCAGGTGGTCTTGACTCATAGCAGTGTCTCCTCTGAGCTGCAGTCACACAGCACTGCAGGGAACATACCTACTTCACTTTCTGGAGTAAAGAAGCTACAGGAAAAATGTATTTTTGCAGGATGGTTATATCTTTTGTGGGAGCACAGCAATCCCTGCAACAGAACCTGAGATGGACTGTAAATATATACCAGATAGCAGACAGCCTGATTCAATTAAGAGCTAGCATTTAGCAGTAGTGGAAAGTGCTGTTTGAATGCAGTCATGTTGTAGTTTGGGATTCTTATGTAAATTCTCTCCCCTGCCACTAACTGCCCATGCTAGGAGTTAACAAAAAAGAGTCGTTAACTGCTGATTTCTTGGGTGGGGGCAGGTTGTCTCTTTTGTTTTTTGGGGACTACACACGGCTGAGGGGAAGGGGGGTTGGGA